>PVJD01014395.1:0-29297 GCA_004026545.1 Mormoops blainvillei
TATTTGTATTTATTCAGCTATTGATCATTATGGCATATGTCTTCTCTATGTTAGTGAAAACATATTCCGTAAACATTTTTAAAGCCTACGTAATAACCCATGGCATGTATGCAGCTCGGGTAGTTTTTAAGCAGAAGGACAGTGACCCCAGATGCGAGATTTAAGGTGCAAGGAAAAATGATTAGCCAATAAAATGCAAAACAAATGGAAGAGACAAAAGAAATATTTGTTGTATATAAAATTGTCTAACGTATGTATTACTGGTACCTCCTTCTCTTCTAATGTTCAAATGCCTCGGTGCTTGGTCCTTGGACATTTTTCATTTTCTGTCTAAACCCCCTGCCTTGCTGGTGTCATCCAGTCTCACAACTCTAGCCAGGCTCCTCTCCTTTCGTGAACTGCAGTGGTGATGCTCCGCTGTCAGAGTTTCTACCCTCACCTTCCTTTACCTGCTCTCAACACAGTAAACAGAGACAGCATTTGAAAATAGCCAGTGTGTGTCTTAATGGGATCAAGACGCTGTGGTGGATTCTCATCTGTTTTAAAGTGAAATGCACAATCCTTGCATGAATTTCAAGGGATATGTGATCTGGCCCCTTATCGTCCCTCTAGCCTTAACTCTTAATACTTTAGCTTCTGTTCACTCTGCTCCACCTACAGTGACCTCTTCACTTTTCCTTAAACAGGCCTGGCGTAGCCCCTTGGCAGCATGCGTTCTATGCCTAAACCCCTCGTCCTCCACGCGTCTCCCTGGCCTTCTCCCTCTCTGCCTCTCTAACTTCAAGTTAGCTCACGCGCGCTCTCTCTCTCTCTCTCTCTCTCTCTTTTTCTCTCTCTCTCTCTCTGTCAACCCCTTCCCCATTTATTTTTCTCCATAAAATGTACTACCTGGAAAGTTACAGATATTTCCAATCTTCATCATATTATCTTCTTCCCTGGTATGAAAGCTCCCAAAATGAAGGAATACTCATCTTTCTTTCTTTTTTTAACTGCTATGCCCTCAGAACCCAAAACAGAGACTAGCAAGTAGCAGGTACACAATATATATTTGTTGAATAAATGAATGAATATACTAGTTAATCAATGATGAATAAAATCATTTAAGGTCCTCTTCTTGATGCTTAGAAGAAGACCATGCAGAATTCATCATGTATGTTAATTTTTGAATAACCATTAATCTGCTAAAAATGGAGTATGAAGTTTTTGAAGCAGAGAAAAAATATATAAACTATTGAAATAAAATGAATTATCCAAACTGGAAATGGAGGTTTAAGAACATCATTTGAATTAGCAAAGGATTCTAAGCAACTGCATTAACACAGGATTTGGGTTCTTCTGAACCGCTCCAGTCCAAAGCTATTAATGTATATGAAATTGCAATGTAATTGCAATTTTATATTCTTGTAAGGTTAAACAAATTCATCATTTTATAAATGAGATTCATATTCTGTATCACCTTAGAAATATTAATTTCTAATGACTGGCTCGAAATTGCCCAATACATTAAACTATAATATGACTGTGTAAAACTAGATTCGCTGCTTATAATGACACACACAGCCACTGTTCAGTTAGGTACGTACTTGTGTGTGGTGTTCATCTCCTGAGTTAAAGGTACAGTGAAAGACCACAGTCACAATTCAGTTTGGTGTCAAATATATAAGTAGACATAAAATAATGTTACCTTTTAATGGTAATAGACTATATCAAATTTTGCTATTAAGTGGAAGTTTAGCTCAAAGTTCAGGAGATAGTGATGACAAACAATATATATGTATTTCACAAACAAACATAAAGTTGATTCTGATGTATTACTGCTATGTGCATCTTTATGGTATAATTGTATTTCTAAAATTAGAATCAATATAACTCATTTTTGCCTTCAAAGTAAACTTGTTTCACTAAAATGAATATTCTCTGCCTTGAAATGCCAATACTTGGAAAATGATCACATTTGATAGAACTATTTTGGAACAACTTATTACTTCTCATTGTGAATAAGGACAAGAAAGCAAAGTTTACCTTAGCCCAGTGGAAATAATTTGGAATAGCAGTTATTTTGTTGTGAAGTAACGGTTTGTGGGAGCCCAGGGAGGCGCGCGTGATTCTGGATCGTCACAAAAAGCGTCTCTAGTTGATGTAACAACCCGAACAGCCTAAAACTTGTCGGGTAACTCGCCTGAGTTCCCATAAAATGAATGGTAAGGATTCCGACATCAAGTTACAATTTGAGTTAGCAGAGAGATTTGTTGCTCTTGTCTCTTTGGCTGTGGTGGGGGCACTGTTTTGTTATATTAATATATCTCCCCTTTTTTATTTGCGTTTAATGAAAGTCTCCTAATAATGATAAAGGTTCTATGAATTTGGGATTCCATACACTTGGAATCTACATAGAAACTGAAGTTTTTATTTTGGATACATTGAATTGGTATTTCTTTCATTCAATAAACATTTATCTAGCGTCTCTTGTGAGCCAGACAACACAAAACGTAAAATAACATTTGGTGAATCCATAGCAATCATACAAAAGACGTGATATTTGATAAATATAACTCATACAATGAGGAGGAAAAAAGTACAAGAATTTATACACAGCAATTTGACCTCCATTTGCAACACAACAATGAAAAGTGTAATTTTCTCCAATCTAAATTTGCTTTCAAAATATGGAGCACCAGCTGGAAGGGAGCTTAGACGGCTTCTGCAGTGGGGTTGGAAACATCCTTCTGAGCGTGTAGGAAACAACTGGCGATAAATAATTAAAGCACTCGCGCCATCTGCGAGTCATTCTGATTCTTCAGTGATTACTTAAGACTCTTATTGTATGGAACATATTCTTAGAACAGATGAATAAAATTAATTCAAGTGTATAGCTTTCCTAACTTTGATTTTCATGACAGAAAAGAGGGCTACAGCGTCTTCAAATCTGCTAAGTTTTCCGATATGTCTTCTGCTCTCCTTGATGAGCCAATGACTTTTGAAACCGAAAAATGTGTTTGAAATTTAGTTTTATTTTTAATAATACGAATGCATTTATTAACTTCGTTTTAAAAATTCCATAATTTTTGCCCTTTTATTTATCTAATCTTCTGAATGTAGTATCCAGGAAGTAATAGACAGCTCTCTAGTAGAGAACTAAATGGGAGTCTAAGATGATTGCACCAGCAGTTCTGAAATGCGTATTCAACGTTGTATTTAATATTGTTTATTACATAACAGTGGACTCACTTTTAAGGCGTTAACCAATACATCGCTGAAAATTTCTAATTCAGGTGGTTATCACATGAGTTCTTAAATATTATCTCTTCCTAGCCAGTATTCAACCTTCCAGTTCCTTTATCTTCCAAATTATCCAACACATAAAAAAGACTATATGCTGTAATCATGAGCAATTTTTAAAAAATGAAATGACTCCTTTAATCCCTGTAAAATAAAGGAAAGTTTTATTTAGTGGTGGCTAATCTGTGGATAAAAGGTGCATGGATAAAATGAAAACCAAGACTTCATGTCTATACAAATTTAAGATGTTTAGATTAATTCGTAACTTAGAGGAATTATTAGCTGTTTAGCTGGGTAGCAATTCATGGGTGTTTATTGCCAAGATAAAGTAACTGGGAAAGTTTCCAGGAGATCTACACAAATAGTTCTCCATAGTAGTTAGTAAATTCTTAACTAATAGAATGTCTGGGTGGCAAATTCCAAGTAAATGAATTATTTGACAAATACAGTAATCTATAATGTTAAAACTCCCTTTGTGATCAATGAAATTCAAATTTAGTACTGATTACTATCAGGGCAATTACAAATATGTATGAAAAGTCTGAGTAATATTATCCACACTGTGTTTTAGGTTCTTGCATCATAGATACAGGTGACTATTTTTTATGCGAAAAATGATTTTGAGGAATCAAGACCCTTTCATACACAGGCCTCCCTAGTTGCCAAGGGCCTGTTTAATGTACTGTCGCAAAGCCTTCGTCCTTCCTCAAACTTGCCCGAATGTCTTTCACTTAAGTCTTTGCAGTGTAGATTTCCTTTTCTTGGGACTTTCTTTCTGAGTCTTCGCCTGCCGGTCTCCTGTCATCTTTCGGGATGCAGGACAGATACATCTTTCACCATCCTGCCCAATGTAGTTCACAAGATTCTGCTCACTCCTCCGTCATGTTCTGTAACATTAGCCAAATTCTGTCCCTTGATAGCGCTTACCACGATCTGAAAAATGTAATGTTTACTTGTTTATAATCTCTCTTCTACCATTAGCGTGCAGTTCAATGAAGGCAGAGACTTTGTCTTGTTAACTAGTATTTTCCCAATACACAGATTCTGCCACAGAGTAGACGTTCACCAAAAATACTTCACGCGAGCGAATGAATGCATAGAGAGCTTCCTCTTGTGGAGTTCGCTATGGCTACTCTTTGTTCTATATTCTTACAAAAAGTGGGGTCTCAGTGCCAGTCTGCCAGTGTCTGAAGGTTTTCACCCGTCCACGGGAAAAGGAAACAGTGAGAGCCAATATGTTGTGCTTTTCCTAGAGCTAAATTTATAGAACAATTGTCCTTTCCTCTGAAAGCATGGCTTGTTGGCATTGGTGGGGGTGGGCATAAAATAGCCTTTCTTTCCTCTTCGTTCTTGCTCGCTGTTTTATTGTTACGTTGCTACAGTGCCCTTTACTAGAAAAAATAAAGGTTGGAATTTGGTGAGGTTCACTGACATTTTTGGTAGTATTTTACTGACCTATGAAAGACAAAATCTTGGCACCATCAACTCGGAGGAACTTATTCACAAGAAGGGGCACTATTCCTGTCAAGTTTCTATGTTGGTTCCTGAACTTTTGAGAATGAGGAAAGGAAAGCTCAGAAACCCAGCCGACCTCCCATTTTTATGGCCTCCCAAATGGTAACTACTGACCCCACGAGCATTATCTCCCGAAGTAAGATTCTGCACTTTCTCTTGTCTCGTGTGAGAAACAAATTCAAGAACAAATATGCAAAAAGGGTAGATTTAGGGTATCACAACACCTGCCTAATATATTTTCAATATATATATATACTTATATGTAAGAAATGTAACAAGACAATATTTGCGTGTTTCTAGATATTTTCATCCTCTAGATTTAAATTCTTTTTTTTTTTTTTTGTCCATTTGTTTCATAGAGACAGAGACTCCATATTAGCACCGTTTGGTAGTGTTATTTGGAATCCAGCAAATAAAACAAATCAGTGTACTTTAACACAAAAGCGTTACCATTCCTGTGCTTTATCAAAATTGAAAACTGAGAACATGAAGATGCCAAATTGGAAATTTCCGTTCATATGTGCGCTTTCCTTATGGTCTTCATTTTGACATAAAAATCCATGACAGATATTTCACTTAGCTCTGTGATTTACGGAATGCTTTTACATTCATGCTCTTAGTCAATTCTGTTAATTTAAAAAAATATAATGGTCTGGGTGAAAAAAGTAGGCAAATTAAATCAATATTCTGGAAAGTTTTGACAAGTGAAAAATTAATGAAGTTCTTTCCATTTGGCAAAACACTTTATTTCCTTTGTAGCTGCTTTTACAAAGAGGTTTCAGAAATAGAAGGTATGTTAAGGCTTCAGTTAATTACCCTTTAAAAATAGGCCTTGACCTGGTGTCTCAATTGGTTAGGGCATCGTCCCGTACACTAAAAGTTTTCGGGTTCGATTCCCGGTAGGGCATGCTGCAAGAGGCAATTGATTGATGTTTCTTTGTTTCTCTCCCTCCCCAGTTTCCTCTCTCTAAAATTAATTTAAAAAACATATTGTTGGGTGAGGGAAAAAATTAAAAATAAATACAAGATGATTGCAGAAGTGATTGGGCGAATGGGGTTTCTTAGGTTTAAAACTTGAAAATTCGCTGGCCAGAACAGTGCAAATTTATATTAGAATTCTTGCCCTGGGAAAATACAATGATAATTATTTTTTGGAACATTGACAGAGAACAAGCTATTTCAGGAGAAATTATCTTGATTGTAAAGTGGAGCACATTAAGCCCAAGGTGTCCTTAAACTTACCAGACCCTAAGACTTGAGCATAATCTTTGATGAGAAAAGAATGGTTTTGTTCAGTGACTGTCATATTTGCAAACTGATTTATAACTTACCAAAGTGTATAATTTTAGAAAAATAGCAGTAAATACAACAGCTTCTGTACACAGAGCCCAACCGTATTTATTTGGGCTTGCATGGACATCATCATAAATTACATGGAACACGGCCAAGAATGAGAACAGGAGTAGAACAGGAGGCCAGTGGGTTTGTACTTTGATAAAGTTCATGGAGCCCACAGCTCACTGAACGTTCTTAAGGAGAGGGCTATTCACGTCCTTCTTTGAAGATTTTTGAAAAAAATTCACTCTTGATTTTAGAGATAGTTCTAATAAGCTTAAGTATTTTGTTCTTCTGCCCCTGCTAGATTAAAAGCCCAAGAGGAAGAAGAAAAAGAATAAATGGCAGAAACATGAAATAATAGCCCCAGCCTGGAAGAGAGGCCAAAAAAGGGCCTTTATATAAGGATACCGGGACACTTGGCCTTTGAGAAACAATTTAGCGCAGGGCAGGACAAACGAGAGAATGAGAGGGAGATTATTTGTGGTTATTACTATTTATTTGATTTGATTTATACTTAGCATAGGTAATTATTTTGTTTATTCTCAAAGAAAATTATATTAAAAATCATTATCCTCTCATCTGCTAAATGTAAGTGTCTAACCTGTAATAGCATGTAGCACATTAGCTTGCTAATCAGAAAATACCACTACCACCAACTGCTTTTTGTACGTGTAGCTGTCTATCCGGCTTTGCTGTGTGTGCACATGTGTGTAACTATATACACATATAAACTTATGTGTCTTATTGCTCTAAATATTTGTATGCATAGGTTTACTTTGTAAAATATATACTTTCCCTTAGAAGTTTCCTTCTAAGCTCATCAATATGTTAATTTTAATAGTTTAATATTCATCTACCAATAGTTAGTTCCAGAATTTCTGTTTTGTAAATTCCTTTTATTATAGGCATATCAAATACTTGTGACTATTTAAAAGGAGAACAGAATTGGGAGTAATTATCAAAATCATATTATTTGGAATTAGGTTATATGGTTTTGTAAATAGTGTTTTTATTATATTTCAAGGTTATCAGTGCCTCTTCCGATTAAGAGCATTTAAATAAAGATAGCCTCATATGCCGGGCCAAAGAAATAGGAAAACTTTTTAGCGTAACAAAAACAATTTAGAATGCATTGGGAGCATTAATGTGGCCATTTCCAAATTGCAAAAAAAGTAAAAAAATCTGTCACATTAGTGATTGTTTAAACCTTAACTAAATACCTGCTTTGATGTTAGTATTTTTCTGAGATATATTTCACGTGTTAATTTTATTGTCCCATTAAATATATACATGTGTGTATATGTTTATTCATGTGAACATGTGAACATGTTAAAAAGTCCCTATGTATTCCCAAACTGATATATTAGAATATCATATTATCAAGAACTACATATTGGATATGTACAAAGTTTTACGTCAAGAATTTGGGAAGAGTTAGCATGGATTCAAAAGATCTCTTGCCTGAAGGTCTTCTTAGATATTTCAACTTGCTAACAGGCACTGTGGGCCTCCAGGAGCGGGCTAAAATTAATATCTTCTACAGTGATCTGTACAAAAAAGCCCCAAATAATTGCTTCTCTTTTTTGTTCACATATAATGAGTTACATTAATACCTGAGAGGCAACTGAAGAACAGAGATGCATATGTGTGATGGTATTTAGCTCGTGTGCATTAAATTGGAAAAAATGTGACATGGTTAAATGAGAAATACATTTGAAATCTCTACCAATTAAGATTATATTATGAAATGAAACAAATAGTTCTGCTCGAATTCTGGGAATTCCAAAACGGAAATTACATTGCTACTGTAGATTCCAGCAGGCCCGGCCAAATACCTGTTTTTTAAATTATCCTTTTAAGCTGGTATTTTTTTCATTAACTTATTCAGCACATATTTTTGATATCCCGCTCTATGCCAGGGACTGTGGATACACGAGTCTATACCGCATTTATTTTGCATTGTAAGGCCGTTGGGGTGTATAACCTTACTGCTTAAATGATCACGTTACTCGACAGGAGATTTCTTACAAGGTCGATGGTCTTTGGTGGCGCTTACATGTCATTGTCCTCCTTGAGGGGATCCAAAGCCCTTTCCTCTCACTTCTTTCACAGCCATGCTTAGTGACTGGAATTCTACCATGTCACTAATGTATGTGAATTCATTGAAAAATCCTTATTAAAATGCAGATGTTATCCAATGAAGGATAACACTTTAAACCACTGTAAGCCATTAACAAATTATTGAGATTCAGTTTATCAGTTTCATTAGATGGTAACTTAGCTTGACCATGAGGAATTAGGTAAATGTGGTTTTGTGGAAGGGAAGAATTAACATGAGGCAAACCAGTGAGCAGGTACAGCCGGAACCTTTTCACGGGACACTGCACATACCTGGCCTCTTAGAAGGAGGACACACTTAAATACTGGCAAACCCAGCTCCGCCTGCAAATCTCTTTCACTGACAGCCTGCCCTGCTCCCCAAATTCGTTCCAATTTTCGAAAATAAGTCATAAGACTATCAGAGAGGCTTTTCTGCACTATTTGACTCTGATTATGTATTTCTTGTTTTGTTATTTTGAAGCAAAAGGGAGATTATAAGCTAACACAGTTTGTTGATCAATGAATGTCATTCGAGGGTTTGACCCCTTTTTTTGTTTCATAGCTTGACATAGGTCATTTTCTAGACGATGTGGTAAGCGGGGGACACACCTAAGAGCAAACACTATCCCACTGCTATTCTCTCTGTGTAAGATCCTAACCAATCCATTTAGACTTATTAGGCTGATTATTCAAGGTCTTTTGACCAGTGACTTAATTAAGAGCACATAAGGCCGAATATGTCATGACTCCCATACTGCCATGTCATTTATTTGTATGCAAATCAGTGGACAAAAGAGGCTAAACCCATCCTTAGCTCATGTGTGCCATAATCTTGTTTTTCTGTGTGCTTTATTATTTGAACCTTGTTTTTTTTCTCTATGGGCTAACGCAGTATTTTTTTTTTATGCCAAATTTGCTTATTTGCTTGCCTTTTAGGCTTATAATTTCTAGAAGTGATTGAGGAGAAATAAACAGAAATAGGTCAACTGTCCTTCTTACAGTAGCGATCTCTAGAGGGCAACTTAATGGTCTTTCTCTGAAGATTTTTGTGACTGGCTGTACCTAAAATTCAATGTTCAGTGTAAGAACACTCAAATCTTTCCCATTTCCACGTCACTTACGAGCCCACATGAAGCCTATAATCCCATTTAGGATTTGCATGCCACTGTATTACTGCTTTTAAAAATCTATAATATTTAAGAATGTCCTTGCGAGAAAAGATAATGAGATATAAGTTCAAAAATTTTTACAGCACGGCTCACCTCAAACCATTAATAAATAATCTGTTTTTATTGTGAAGGTTTGGAACATCTTTTACTTGATTAACATTAACAGAATTTAAAAAGGCTCTATCACTGTTTTAGTTTCATCCAGATTTTAGTCTATTTTTCGTTAGTTAGACTTCGAAGGCATTGACGTATCTTCTGTGTATCATATTTACCAGATATATAGGCATTTTAAAGGGATGTATTATAATAATGTGGCAGACGGCACATTTTCTGTCTTCAGTTTCTTTGACCTCATAACTGATAAATGTAGCGGTGACCACAGCCCGTTGAAACTTTTATATCGAGTAGAGAGACATTGCTTAAATCATGGAGGAAAACACGGTATTTTAAAACCTCAGGTATAATGTATCATTTGTTTCAAAACACGATTGCCTTCATCTCAAGAGGTTATGTAGCCCCTCAAGAAACAAATATTAAGTACTAAAAAGAGTGTAGTCACTCAAGTTTCAGAGAAACCAAAGTTATTTTTTAAAACTTGATGAGTTATCTCTAGGTTTATTTACATAGCTCAAAATCTCAAAACTCTCTCTACTTCAGCTTTAGGTGTTGCAAATCCTAGCTTTGTCCCGTAACGATCCATTTTAAACATTGATGGAGCTTTTTGTTTCTTAATAAAAACAGGTTCTTTGGGGCTTTCTTCCATCTCTTGACTTTCATTCCCAGAAAATGAGGAGAGTGTATTCTTTTGGGTACATATCATTAGAAAGGAGTATGAACAGAGAGGAATTAAATGAATTAGTGTGGGTACAGCACTTATTGCTAATGATGCATGAATTTCTATAGTGATAAGGTGGTGAAGAACCTTAGCAAAAGCAAGTTGATTTTCAAAAGGTTAGACAGGATTTATACACGTCAGAATTCAGGATGTAATTATTCAAGGCAGAGTTAATGAAATTCAAATGAAAAATGCAAAAATCTGAATATGAGTGTATGGATTTTGCATAAAGGAAAGAATATGAACATGGCACTTCCAATTATACTAATTTTTAAGTGACTGTCTGCAATTTTTATTAAAGCAAACTGAAAGTCACCTGGCGGATATAGTTTACTCATTATGGACCTGCATGGCTGTCAGAAGGAAGAATTTAAGGAGTAGATAGGAGACTAGGTCTCCAAATCACTGATTCTCTTGATTACAATTTTAGCAGTTTCCTGTATATGAAAATTATGGCACATCTCTTTATATAAAAATCTGTGTATAATACATCCGTATATAAAATCAATTAGAACTTTATAATAAATGAGAATATTCAAAATGTATAAAAGTGGGCTTTCTAGAAAATGAATTGACATTTTCCCAGTTTTGTCAAAGAGATGTTTTAAAGTATTTCTATTTTTTTCATAAACGTTCACAGGATTTTTCCTGTGATATATACCACTTAACTGTTCCTGCCCACGATGACGGGGCGCTATGTATCAAGATGACAGGAGGAGCTAAGTCCTCTACTGGATCAGTCTTCATTAAACGTTTTAAACATGTGATATGAACCTCTTAGAATTTAACTTACAAAATACATCTGAGTCAGTGCCCACAGGTAATTGTAACCAGAAGGCATTTAGGAATTATAGGCATTATAATTAAATTTATTTTGTGCAGGAAAAAATGGAAAGATTACTTATTTATCAGTAGTTTAGAGTAGCGAATGTTGCGATTTCTTTTATCATTCAGATCTTTTCTGAAGTGATGGAATATACCGTTCTATTTCTTTGACTGCTTTTATCAACTGTGACACTTAATATTTCTAAATGAGTTGGAGAATCTCTCCATGCCATGTCTGGAGTGAATAGGATGTGGCGTATTTAGCCCACTTACTTTCGTGGAGTCATACCTGCTACTCTAAGGCTTCCGTGTGACAGTGCTGAAAGTAACCACACTATGCATATTGATGGAGCACGCCCTAGCTGCAGTTCGGTGGCTAATGCTTCTTTGAAGGGCGTTATAATCACATTAATAAGGACTTCATCTTTAAAGAAAAATGAAAGGAAAATTGGTGCCTAGAACCAGATACAAAATTTCAAATTATTGGAAAAATTCCGGATTTAAACAGGTGCCGTAGCATTCCCTTAAAGGAGACTTCCATTAAAATGTAGGCAAAAATGTGTTTTCTCTTAATGTGCTGAGGAATATTTCTGAGGAGGAAAAGAGTACATGAATCAGCATGTAATCTGAGACTGCATGACAGACACACGTTGTCAGGTAGTGAAAAACTCAGTAAACGAGAAGCCAGAGTATGAGGTCTGTTCTTAGAGTCTGGTTGAGGCCCGAAGCTAACGTCGAATCTTATTTCTGAGATGCAGAACTCCAATCTTCAAGCATGTATGGTGAAAATTAATTATTATTTAAATAAATCTCATTTTTATGTTAAATGTTATGCAAAACAACAACAACAACAACTCATCCACAAACACTGAAGAATTACAGATTTGGGTTTTAAGTTGTATTTCAGAAAATGAAATCCAAGGCAGCAGTCAAATGTGAATTTTAGTGCCTATTTTCATTATTTAACGGCTTAATTATGTTGTTTACTATTTATAAGTCACACTTATTCTGTATAAGGCACCAATGTGAGCGTCAGGTGACTAAGAGCGCCCCGCATGCAGGCGACAGGGAACTAGGAGGCTGCATGTCAAAAGAGAAACACAAAGGAGGTCAGTTTAGAATCTTTCAAGAGAAAAGGATAAAGGATATTTAAACCTTTGGAAAGTCACACCGATTTTTAAAAATGAGACTCAGATGATTTCTGAATATTTTGAAGACATGTGTCATTGTAAAACAACTCTTTGGTTAAACAAAAATACATACATGCAGTATGCATACACACATACATACATACAAGAGAGAAACTAGTACTAGTGTTTTACCCAACTCTGTCCCTAATAACAAAAACCACTGTTCTAAAGAAGCGTATAGGTATAACATGCATGCAATTACAAAGAAAGGTAATTGCACCATTTTATAAAAATTATATAGAAAATATATTGTTTCAGATAATGTAGAACTATCTTTCCCTCTGAAATTGTAGCAACCAATGCAAATACGAACGACAGGTTTATTAACGTGGGAATTTTTTTTAAGAACAATAGTCACCAGTCTAATGGGACGTATGAAAGTCGCAGTAAATTTGCTGCTGGTTATTGTGAGGCCTATCGTGTCAGTGAAAATTGCAAATTTAAATAGCCCTGCTAGTTTATTTTTCTTTTAAACTGGTGAAATGGTTGATTTGAAATGAAGAAATTGAGAATTTGGATTTAAAAATCTATGGTTAAACCTATGAAGAGTCCTTATCAAATTCTACCTGCAAAGTCTAATATTATTTTAAATGGAAAATTAGAAGTGCACGTAGATTGTCATCCCATTAATTATGAAGAATATTGTCAGGTATTTGGTTATGATATGCACATTAAACCCAAATTTGTAAAAGGCATCATTACATAATTAAGCTAATTTGTGTAATTCTGTGAATTTGCAGTGCTATAAGTAGATGAGACATCTGAATTAGAATTATGTCATTTTTATGTTATGTAAGAATTGAGTACAAGAATACTGGACATGAGAAATTAAAAAGAATGCATAAATGGACCAGCTTATAATTACACTCATCTTTGTGTGGCTTCAGTCTGGGATCCTAAACTCCATTTAATTACGCCACTGCCAGAGTGTAGATGGTCTTGTCACAAAGGCTGGGCAGTAATAAATGGCTGTGTTAGCACACCTATCACCGGAACTCTTCCTGAGACCCTGCTACTGAATCCCCCAGCTGATCCCCTCAACAGGCAGCTGCGAGGTGATCAATTCAAAGCAAAGTTACTGGGAAACTAATTTCAGTTACAGGAGTTTTGCCACTTATACAGAGTGTGGGGAAGGTAGGTTTACACCTGTTCATATGGAAAATAACACAATAATAAATAAGAATGAACTCTGTTTTGCATACTCATCGCTGTAAACCTACCTTCCCCCCACCCCCATACTATAGACAGAGTAGAGGCCATCTGCCGTTTTGAATTTGCCTGTCACATAGAATCTATCTCTTGCCGTTATAAGGAATAGGGAAAGAGGCAGTGCTGGCCAGGTCCAAGGAGACTCCGAGCTCCAAGTTCCATCACTTCTAGCCCTTGAACGCCCGGTAGGAAAGTACAGGTACAGGAGGGGCTGCTGCTCCCTTAGATGTTCAGGATTCCTGGAGTTCTTATTACATTATGAATTCCCTCTTCAGTCCTAATCACCTCGTACCTTAATTAGCAGGTTAACTTTCTAAGAAACTAGCATCAAAGAGAGGACCTGATGCCTAGGATTTGGAGGAGAGGGATGCTTAATAGTTAAGTACGCACCATGCAGAAACACTTTGTCCCTCTTGTATTCAATACCTCAGTCAAGATTAGGAGGAAAGGGTCCTGGCTGGTGTGCCTCAGTGGATGGAGTGCTTTCCTGTGAACCAAAGGGTTGCCGGTTCGATTCCCAGTCAGGGTGCATACCTGGGTTGAGGGCCAGGTCCCCAGTAGGCGGTGCACGAGAGGCAACCACACATTGATGTTTCTTTCCCCACTCTTTCTCCCTCCTTTCCCCTCTCTCTAAAAATAAATAAATAAAATCTTTAAAAAAGATAGGGAGAAAAGTGTAGGAAAGTTTCCTTTGGTGTGAATACCACAGATGTAGACAACCCCCATCCTACTCCGCACTGAGTTCAAGTTTTCAAGAAACATTAAAACTTACATTTTATAAACCAGTTTTTAAAAATTATCCTTTTCTCAGGGTAAAACTACCCTTCTCATGACCTTGTGGCTCTTGGTCTTTCATTCTTATATTCATGGTACTAATGTGTATGTATCTCTTAACACTTGGAAGAAGAGGGTATATATAATAACCTTTTTACTAGACTGATCGTGCATTTTTATCCACTTTCAGCTCTCTGTCAGCTATTAACTGGAATCTATATAAAGTCAAGAGAGGCCTTTTCATTATTAGGAAGCTAAAAGAATTGTTCTTTTGTATATCTATACCAGCACACAGTCCGTGAAGAATCGGTGAAGGCGATGACTGAGGACATGCCTTTGGAAATTTCTTATGTGCCTTCTACTTATCTGACTGAGATCACTCATGTCTCTCAAGCTCTGTCCGAAGTGGAACAGCTTCTTAACGCTCCTGACCTCTGTGCTAAAGATTGTGAAGATCTCTTTAAACAAGAGGAGTCTCTGAAGGTAAAAGCAAAGCACTTTCATTTAGATTTTACAAGGCGATCACATTGATCATCGGCGGTACCAACGCAATTGACTTGTGTGTAAAGTGAAGGCATTTAGACTTATGCATGGAATTCTTAAAACATTTTTAGGATGGTTAGCTTTAGAAATCTGGGGTGGAAAGGGAAACATAAATTCAAAGAGGTATTTTGTACTATTTAATGTTGAGAGACCTCCTTAAACAAAGGACTACACAAAAATAATGGTTTGACATACGTTCATTCAAGGCAGAGAGGACGCATGAAAAAGCAAGCTTTGATAGCTAAACAGTTTATTCCCAGCGGAAACCTTACTTTCCTGTCTTCTCTTATAAACAGGGAAATTAGATGAGGTTTCAGATTATATCTCTTGTATATTGTTTTATTTCTATATTTTCCACTTAAATATACATATTCAATTTCAAATTAGTGTCAGCGTCAATCCTACACTGTATGAAATCTAATTGAATAGAAAGCAAAAAACAAACAAACAAAATTTTGTTTAAAATTACCAGGCAAAGGCTACCAACCAAATCCACCTTTTTTCAAACCCCCACCTGCAAGTTCTGAATCCCAAAGTAAGGCAGAAGATGATAAGGGAATACACTTTGAGTTTTAGAGGGAAGTATCTGAAGATAAATGAATATAGCATCAAGGAAGTGTCCATAATAATGTATGTCTCATACATTTTACACTCAAGATGAAATATAGTGTAGCCAGAGCTTGGTATTTTCTAATGCAAATAGCATAAAATTATAAACAGAAGATAAGTTTGCTCTCAGCAGCACCTATTAGCCAAAGTATTTTTGTACTTCAAATGATTTTTTGAAAACTCATTCCATCTCACACATTTATCTGCATAAGTATACACATAGATAAAGCTCTTCGTTTGTTTTGGAGATCAGAGTTGCACTATATGAGTGACTTGAGTTTTATATCTTACATTACATCAACTAAGCTATAAACTTACACACTGAAGTAAAATGAGAGATGCATAGCTCTCTGGAACCATTCCATCCATTTTAGTATCGTGCCATTTCTTATTCTCTTTGAAGTAAAAGTCAAATGGCCGATCAGTACAGTGAAGGAAAGAAACCCAGTCAATTGATAAAGGAGACATGCCAGCACTCCTGTCATTATTCACAATAACTGATTTCTTATGACAGCACAGTTTGTAAGTTCATCATTGCCATTCAACATGTAAATCATGGCTAATGAGCTAATATTCATTCTTTTCCATGTTCATGGACATATGGGTCAGGAGAGCAGTGACCCTAAACTTATTAAGTTGCCAATTGAATATCTTTGTTTTCATACATCTTAACGCGGCACACTCAGAATGATGGGCCCCTGGCTACCCTCACAGTTAATCATTTGGTCTTCCAGATATATTTAATAGTATCGTAGCTGACACCCATTGTCATGATATTGATTACTGTGGTTTGTGAAAAGGAACTGCGGGTTTAATCTAACTGGATAATTGAACCCTCATTAGATGTAGTTTTGGGCATACTTCCATCTCATTGCCAACAAATCTGCGGCAGGCAAATGGGTTTCTACCTTTGTGGGCTTTTTGAAGGGGGATAGTTTTGATCTCAGTCTTTTCAATGAATATGTATTTCCTCTTAAAGGCATTCATCTTTGTCATTATCCCATAGTAAAAATAGAAAAGGAATGCATAACTCATACAGCTGCTGGTTGGGAAGGTTTGAAATTAAATTGTGGTTGATTTTATTCCTGACAGATTTGCATGAATCAAATTATAGAACTGTAGTAGATATTGCTGTTGTTTAACATACATATTTCTGGCAAGTGCCATACAACACAAATAACAGGTAATAAGTTAAAATAATTACTCTCTGAATAAAATATAATTAATACAACACGTGATTTTCGTAGGTGTATTGAATGGGGAAGCTCCCTAATCATTTTGACAAGGACGAAGCAAATAACACCTATTTACCTGTGGAAGTCTATATTTAATAGCTCGTACACCAGCTAGCTAAGGCACAACTAGAGATGAATGAGGAACATATACCTAAGTAATATTTATTCTTCCATCAAAACCAATATTAGCATTGTGAATCAATTGATTGTGATTGTTGTCTTTAAAGATTTTTTATTTATTTTATTTTGAGACAGAGGGGAAGGGAGGGAGAAAGAGAGGGAGAGAAACATCAATGTGCGGTTGCCTCTCACGTGCCCCCTGCTGGGGACCTGGCCCGCAACCCTGGCATGTGCCCTGACTGGGAATCGAACCAGTGACACTTCGATCTGCAGGCCAACGCTCAGTTCACTGAGGCACACCAGCCAGGGCATGATTGTTTATATGTAAAAAGTTAATAGCATTCATTACAGAAATGGTAGTACTATGATTTTGAAAGAATTAATTTTTGAAAGTTTCAATCAACATTAGAAATGACTCGTACTTTATTTCTAAGAAAAAGTCAGTCGTCAATAAAATTTGGTAAAATATAGTTACTATTCTAAGTGATCTCATCTTGTTTCCAACTGTTTCATACAAGAGTATGGTCATAAAAAAAGAGAGTGGGATGTTGGTTCCCAGGGCCTGGGACGAGGGGCAAAAGAGGAGTTGACGTTCAATGGTAAAAATTTCAGTTATGCAAGATGAATACATTCTAGAGATCTGCTGTGCAGCACTATGCCTGCCGTAACAGTAACATATTGTACACTTAAAATATTTTTACGAGGGTAGATCTCATGTTAGGTGTTCTTATCCAGCTAAAAATTAAAAAAAATAAAAGTAATACAGTATAAATATAGACATCTTTACCATCACAGTGTTCGAGTTTCCAAAAGTTGTTCCCCTGAGAGCTTTAAAAATTTAAATTCTTGTCATGAAAGCAGAAACGATTCATTAAGAGGCCCGGGGAAAGGATTTCTCCTAAGGCCGCCATGTACCTGATTTTACTGAACGCGTCAGTGCCATCAGCATGCGAGAGACACTCCTGGGGCCTCGGCCATACCCCACCTCACTGAGCATCCCCAGCCCCCTGACGAGTAGCCAACAGCGCATTCCTGGGACTCGTTGCTTTCGGGTTCCCTCTAGTCCCCGGAGCCCGTAAGTTTCAGGGCATTAAGGCTCTGCCTCTCCACATGTCTCAACAAAGCTCAAGCAACCAAAGATTGCTTTCAGTAGATAAGAAACCCTGCTCCTTCGCAACTTCAGTTGGAGTAAGTCTGAGGCATGTTGCACAGCCTGACCTGAAGTTCTCCATTGAGACCTGGCGGTTCAGGATTGATGCCCCATTGTACGCAGTAGAAACTGCCCTTGTATTATATATGCTCTCTCCTGGCTTCCTCTCTAACCTTCCCTACTCCCTTACCAGGGCTTCCTAAGATCAGTGCTCGGTAAATCACTTGCATGCACTTTCTACCCTTAGGATCTGGTTCTAGGGGAACCCAACCTGGGACAATTTTGAAAGAAATAATGACATCCGAACTGTTTATTCAGCCCTTGCCAACAGAAATCCTGTTGACATTGATAAAGGTAAATTTTTAGGGTGCAAACGAGAGCATGACTTTGAAACAATGATGGCAACTGGGTTTTACCCAAAAGGTAACGGGAGTCAACTTTTACACAGTGCTTGGGCACACTTCTACTAATGTTCCGATGTTAACTCATTTAATCTTCCCCACGCCTCTTACCCAGTACCTGAAATTATTACCCCTTTTTGCATATGAAGAGACCAGAGAAATAGAAAGTAACTTGACAGAGTTGGTACAACTAGTATTTGTGGAACAAGGACTTGGACCCAAGCAAAGTAGCTCATGACCTATGCTGTTAACTACTCTCCTGTACCACCTGTCGTGAGGCTGTTTCTTGGGTGCTGTGTTGAGCAGAGGAAGGCTGAATTTTGACAAAACACGGTAGATTACTGAGGTCTGTCAGGCTCAGATCACAGGCACATATCCTTGGTTCTAATTCTGTCTTAAGCCATGCCAGCTTAAGATTCCATAAAAGGAAGGGGGGAAGAGATGGAAGGAGAGAGGGAAGGAAATAAGGAGAAAAGGAAAGTGGAAGAAGAAAAGAAAGTGAAGGAAAGAAAGAAGTCAGAGCTGCATCATTTGAGTTCTTGTCTAAACTGAAGATAGTACAGACACTCGTGTTGGAGGATTTTTTTTTTTTTTTTTTTGGTGTAGCCAAGAGGGTGACATAGGAAGAAGGGTCACAGGTGTTGGCAGGACACGCAGGCCCCATGGAGAGTTTGGATAGACTCAAGGAGTAAAGGCACCCTCATTCAACTTCAGCTGCACTGGGGATAGCTTGTTGTGACCTTAGAAAGACAAAGGTTGTCAAGCAAAGTTGTTCAGTCTCCTTTGACTGACTCAGTTTCTATGCATGGCCCCTGAGACTTAAAAAGAATTGTCAGGATATGCTGCTAATCTAAGATGTGGGGATTTATTTATTGAAAAATATTTATTGAGCCCTGACTGCTTGTGGCTCAGTGGATTGGGCGTTGTCCTGCGAACCAAAGGGTCGCTGGTTCGATTCCCAGTCAGGGCACATGCCTGGGTTGCGGGCCAGGTCCCCAGTAGCGGGCGTGCGAGAGACAACCACACATTGATATTTCTCTCTCTCTCTTTCTCCCTCCCTTCCTTTCTCTAAAAAATCAATAAATAAAATCTTTTAAAAATATATTTCTTGAGCTCTTACTATGCACCAGGCTTTGCTGTAAGGGCTTAAAAATTAGTAAGCAAAACTTATGGATCCTACCCTCATACACCTTTTATTATAGCAGCGGGAGGCAGACTAGAAGCAAACAAGCAAATATTGTATACTCAGAGATGAAAAAAAGACTACACAGAGAGGTGTAAGGGCGTACAGGACTACTAAAGGGGCAGGAGCACTTGGGATGACCGGAGTTGTGATTGTGATTGTCAGTAGAGTGGGAAAGACATTGGAGCAAAAGTTCGAAGAAGGTAAGGGAGTCAGTCAGCTTTGCTGTGCGGGCATTGTAAATTGTCAGTGTGAAGGCCTGTGTGGCGGGAGTGCCTACGTGGATCGGTGGACAGCAGAAAACCCATGGTGGCTGGAGCCAAACGAGCTGGGGAGGGTAGCAGGACATGAGTCCAAAGGGGCTGCGGAGGTCCGGATTTTTTTGTGGAGGGCCCGTTGGGCCACAGTAGAGACTTCCTTTCACTTCAAGTGAGAGAGGAGCCATCGTAGTTTTTTGAGGAGATGAGCGACCTGATATGATTGATTCACTGGTTTAGCGTAGAACTGTAGGGGGTCAAAAACAAGCACGGTTGGAAAAGAGATACCGGTGGCTTGGACCAGGGTGGCAAGGAGAGGTTTTTGGGTTCTGGAAATGTTTTTAAAGTGCAGCTAGCAGATTTCTTTCTTTCTTCAGCCAGCAACTTGAGTGTGGGTGTATAAAGACCCATTCTTAGCAGAGTTGGGGGTCAGGAATGCTTAGGTGTCCTGTGAATTTGGCAGATGGTCCCTTGAGGGATGTGAGATTTCCTCTCATTGGTATTTTGTGCCATCCGTGCTCCAGTCTTGCCTTGAAACAAGGGCAAAGTACTGGCACTGGAGACCTTATCACCCTGGTCAAAATCTCTCTCCTTTAGCATGTGTTTCATTGCATAGAAGCACATGTGTACTTATGCCAGTCACTTGAGTGGAGACAAAACTAAAGCCGTGTGCAAACCGATTGTTTTTCCACTCTGATATTGGGAGAATTAGCTAATGGAAGAAGGTATTATATGTACAAATGTGAAGAAAAATAAAAGAACAACTCTGTGGGCCCATTGTAATACAGGGGCATGCTGGATGAAGGGTTAGAGTTTTTACCAATTTAACGATATCTCTACAAAGGGATATTGCAATTATTCTAAATTAAATAATCAAGGATCACATAAAATGCCAAAGCAGAGTTTGATTACAAATACCTTTTAAATTCCACATACATTTTCTAATACAATTGTTTAGTGCATGGAAAAACAGGAATTTTATTAATGTATTACTGTATTGTAAGAAGTGATCTTTTGGATCCTATATAACATTTTGAATAATGTAATCATTTAGGGATTCCTCTAAGGAAAAATTCAAGTTTTTCAACTAACACGTATTCAGTTATAAATGTAATTCCTTTCTTCAACTGCTTTTATGATTTGGGATTTATTTATTCAATTTGCTATTGATATTTGTGAATTACTTTATAAATATTAATCTGTTCACTGTAATTTCAGTCTTGAGTCATTCCTATAGTAGTTCGTTTTTCTTTTAAAGTGAAAGGATTATAGGTATTTACTGCATTATAGTCATGTCCAGTTCATACTTATATGTGCTTTGGTACAGTTTTCCTTTATATTCTATACATGTCTCTGTTTTATAGGAAATCACTCATTTTTTTCTCTGTGCCACCATTTCACGTGGCCCAGGTCCTGCCTACTCTGACCCCCGTGCTGCAGTTGACTGCCATCTCTACTAAAATGTACTTGCAAAAAGGAAAAGCTCATTGCTACTCCTTCCATTTTCCCAGCCAGAGTGTGTTGATAATCCCCATTCTATAAATCCTGAAAGTCAGAAACTTGCACATTAAAACCTAACAATTTATGAGACTGGTAGAAGTTTTGCGGTTGCAGTGACGTTTGTGGGGAGGTTTTTCTTCTCTTCGTGAACTAGTCAAGCTTTTCTTAGACCAATGATGATGTCATTATTTTTCATCCATGATATATCATTACAGATGTTCTTTATTCAAAGACAGTGCACCGTCCCATGGAGAATGTTTTGGCCAAACTGAATAGCTGTGCTTAGGGGGTGTTTTTCACATGTGGCCCATAAACCGCGGAGAAAAATATCTAAAGGGTAACTCACCATAGAGCCACTAAAAGCAACTTTAAAAACTTCTTTAGAAGCTCAGAAAAATCTAATTAATAAGTACTTTCATGCCTTTGGATCGAACACTCTTCCCAATTCGATCTGTCATTAATGTACTGCCTGGTAGCTGGATGGGGCATAAAGAGGATAAGAATTAGATTTACATGGGGTGTTGCCTTCCTCTGTCAGATAAAGACAAATTCCAGAGAGTGAAAATGACCTAGAGTTTGAGTCTTTGGTACTCCAACTTCTCTTTTTCAATTTTAAGATAGATCTACTCCCCAATGGCTGCTGTCACAACAGCTACTAATGGGCTGCTATAATTCTTTTTTCTTAGAAATGAAAGCGGTGGTGCCTTTCTGTTAACCAAGTTACAATGGGTCTCAAGGCGTTTTTGTTAGCGAAAGCTCCTTAAAGCCTGGAATGTGAAAACAATGGGGCGGCGGCATCTAAAAATGCACACACATGCATTTAAGTGTGTGTATATCCGTTTAACTGCAGCGCTGTATTTGTTGAAATGGCCATACTGAGTCAGCAACAGAAGCAGATTCAACTTCCCCGTTTGCAGTAGTTTGTAAATGAGTCATCTGCTCTTTCTGACCTGTCCTCTGTGGAGACCACCATCCATCCTACATAGGATTGGTGGGAGGACCAAAATAGTGTCTTGTGTTTCTTGTTCAGTACTGCATCTATAACTCCTAGAATAGTACCTAATGCTTAGTAGGCACTCAGTGTTCATCAGCCAAATGAATGAATGAATAACAGTCCAGTAAGTCCATATATGGGCTCTGCTATCAGGGGGAACAGAGGAGTGTTAATCTGCTGTCAGTCCCAAGGCTGAAAAAAGGAAAAAAAAATAGCTTCTTTTACATGATACTGAGTTAGATCATTCAGTTACGTGAATTCTAATAATTTACACATAGATGCCAGCATGGAAACGTTCGATCTAGGCTTGTGTATACAGTCATTTATGAAACTGTGTGGCAGGAAACCCACATATCATTAAAATATTAGTCATATCTTTCCCAGTGACTAAGCTTGTGCCGTACGGCTATGAGTAGCAGTAGGCTGGAGAGGTTGGCAAAGCACAGGATTTGAACCTGAAAGACTTTGATTTAGACACTGGATCTGACTTTTTAATATTTGTGGCCTTCGTCAAGTCACATAAAATTTCCAAGTCTCAGTTCTTTTTAACTTTGGAATTAGATCAATGATAATACTTTTCCCAGTCTACTTAGTGTACTACTGTGAAGACAGAGTGAAATTATGTGGGGTTATATAAATTTTAAGATTTTTAAAACTCACATTACTTCATCACATATTTAACATCATGGTATATTAAATGTCCATGCAAATAATCCTAAGAACAAATTGCCTTTAAGAATTGGTAAACCTTATAAAATTGCATATTGGTATGTACAAAACTTTAACTAAAATGTTAACAACAGCATAAAATATACACAAAGCTATTTCCAGATTTAACAAATAGCCTAAAGGTAAAAAGAAAAGTTTAAAGAAAAAAAAAAAAGAAAATGCACACAGGCTAAAAAAAATTTGCTTTCCACAAAAACATCTGTTAGGGAATCTTATATACTTTCAATTATATTCCTTTACTATATTTCCAAAGCTGCTACATATTACTTAGTCAGGGGTGAAATTTTCCTTTCTTCTATTGATTTTAAGTGCCAAATAAATAACTCACTTTTAAATATATTTTTTGAAGTACAGGAATGCAAACTCTGAATTGTTTCAAGTTCCTCTCAAGTGCACTGCGGCTTTTACCAAGAATCAGATGCTGTTTTCTAGTTTATCTGTTTGGTTTTGTTGTTGTTGTTTGGAGTTTAGTTTTAAATGAGATACACTGAATTACATTTTTTCTAATTGTGTTTCAATATTTAAAATTCTGTGTTCTAAGTTCAGAACTGTCTCCTAAAATATGTAAAAGCATTGAGGCCCGAAGTGAAGAATGGTTTATTCAGTAGTGTTGTTTTCTTTTTTCGTATAGTCTTGAGATTTGTTTTTGTTATTTATTTTGTTGTGTTTCTCTTGACGTTTAGAAAAACCAGTCTGTATTCATTTTCCTGCTTAAATTGGTAATCACGAGCATGTTAATACTATAATAACATTCAGTCGAACCCAACGAATTCATATTATGTAGGTCAGAATGTTCAAATATAGGCAATTGCATATAGTTCAGTCTAATACAATGACTTTCATTCAGGTCTGTTTATTTCTGAGCCCTAATGCATATCATTAAACATTCAAGGAAAAACATTAAAAAACTTTGTATTGTAAATAGCTTACAATTAATTGACCCCAAATACTACCAGTCCCCAAATTTAATTTGCCAAATCTTAGGCAAAAGATTAAAGGATGCTCTCATCATTAAGAAAATCCATGGGACATCCAAAAAGGTAAGGAAATAAGATAGAATGTTAGTGTCCTATTCCTATATTGTGGTTTTAATTTCATTTTCTTAAATTCATGCATTTAGGTTTAAAACAATTATATGAAGCAGTTGCTTTGCTTTTCAATCTCTGAGGTAAAACACATGATAGAAACATGCTCTCCCAACATCAGCAGCATTCATCATTTATAAAATGGGAAAAATATTACTGATTAATGTTTCCCATTTTTCCAAAATTGTGCACTATTATTTGTATTAATTTGTAGAGATTAAATTGCATTCTATATTGTACAGTAGTTATTTATGAACTTGCTTGATCGCTCATGCTAGATTTTCAGTCTTTATCAAAATAACATGGGGTTCATGATTGCATATTTAAATAAGAAAAAAGAGTATAGAGTGAAAATAAGAAAGAAAACTGTCCTGTCCGCATTTTTCAATGTCATTCCTTAGCAGTAATCAGTTTTTTAGGTTTCCCGGTATTTTCCCCATAAAACCTACTTTCCCATCCTCTATTCAGTTGCATGAGACTTAAAAGTGTGTCCTAGTTCTAAAACATTTGGAAACATTGAATGTCATATGTCCAATTTTTAATGAATAGAAAAGCATTCGCTTTGACACAAGTCTCCATTACTGTGTGCAAGAGCCGATTTTTCTATCAAGATTTTCTACAAAATGATTTAGACAGTGTGCACAACTGAACTCCAAATGTAGCTCTCACAAAATGGCTTGCAAAGTCATTCCCAGTTTAGTTGCGGCTGATAGACTAGAACTGTTTTGGAGGGACACTCAGCTCCGTGAAGTGCAGCTGCGCATTGTTCCTTTTGTTCTTGTTGACGTTCTGTGGCGTTTGGGAAATGGGGATAGACTTACCGTATTTTGCCGTGTGGAATGCACACTTTTTTGCCCAAATTTTTGAGGGGAAACTAAGGATGCACATTACACATGGGTGTAATAATGGGCATAATAATCCCGTGTATAATGCACACAGAAACATGGGTGCACCTTAAATGCGGCAAAATTTGGTAGCTCTGAATGAAGGACTTTGTTGTTAGGTATCGGAGGTGCTGAGAGGAACTCATAGAGGAGGAAATCATGGAGAAACTTTGCCAGGAAATGCAGGGGGACTGTTATGCCACTCTATTGTAACAGATAAATGACTGGTAAAATAGGATAAACGAAGAGGTAGCTGAATAGCTCCCAACATCCGTGTTTCCTGAATGATTATCTCAGTGGATCAAGGGTAATGTATCAATAAGGTCCAGTGATTCCATGCACACCGGATTTGCATAAGCAAGTTAAGGTTCAGAGATTCAACTCAATTTTCCACTTCAAATCAACAAATATTTATTAATGCCGTGCTTAACACTCTAAAAGAACTACAAGACGTGATCCCTGCACTCTGGTGATTTGTTATTAATTGAAAACACATTTCATAGTTATACAAACAAGTTCAAAAGTAATAAAGGTAGGAAGGACTTAATATAGCTAAAATACATAGCATAAGACGTGAGTGTATCTGAATTCATGAAGAAGAGAAGGCATTGCAGAAAGTAGAAATGGAGGGTAATGTTACAGACGAGAAACTCCTTGAGTATGTATGCTCTGAATATCATTGGAATTTGGACAATACTAATAGCTACCACTTATTTATTACATGCCAGGACGTGTTCTAAATTCGTTACTTTTGGTAACTCGTGGTAACTCGCAGTAATCGCCACACCCCTATGCAGAAAGCACTATTACTAAACTCATTATTTCACATTACCCAAGCTGAGGATGGTGGCTTGGATCAGAGAAGTGGTGGGGTCAAATTCTGGATAACCCTAAAGGTAGAACCTGGTAGGATTTTGTGGCCAATTGCATGTAAGTTGGTAGGGAGAGGATTCGAGGATAACACTAAGGAGTTTAATGTGAACAACTAGAAGAATGGAGCTGCTGTTAACTATAGAATGTGTAAAATTGTAGGAGGATCAGGTCAGGAGACAAGATTCATGTAAGTTTAGTTTTGACATGTTAAGGGTAAGGTGCTTATTAGACATCCAAGTGGACATCAAAGACAGCTGGATGGAAGTGAGGGGTCAGGGGGGAATCTCCATGGCAGATACAAATTTGGGGATCATCGGGGGTAATCTGTTGGCTTTTCTTCTACACTTGCTCACAAACTATAGGTCTTTGCCGCTGTTCCTTTTGCAGTCCTCTTTCCTCTAACCCTGCCTCTGTAGACAATCTTAGCTGCTCCATGACCTAAATATCACCTTGTCACAAAGGAATCTTACTGACGGAGGTTGAAAACAGAATAAGCAAGATGTCAAGATAGGATTATAGATTCACTGCTGATAGTGCCCAGCAGAGGGGGCATCTAGCAGATGTAGAGACTGAGACATGTCAAGACTAACTCTGCCTGAGGCTACAGCAATGTCTCTGTGGGCTAACGAAAAGAGGACTTTGTCTTTCTGCCTCATTATTATATCCCCAGTTCATAGAAGGTGCCCGGCACGTGGTAGGTTTTCAACAGATACTTGTTGAGGTCGTTAAGGCAGAGAAGTAGAGAGAAACCTGGGGCACAGCAGAACTAGGTAAGATTAGGGGGGCATGGCTATTCGAAGCGGTACTGAATGCCGCAGAGGACGAAGAAGATTCAGCGAAGAAGCTATTAGTGAAGCAATAGATAGAAATTTCCTTCAGGAAGTAAGTGTGGTTAAATAAAAGAAAAATGTCCTCACTGGTGTGGCTCAGTGGATCGAGCGCCAGACTGTGAAGCAAAAGGCCGCTGGTTCACTTCCCAGGCAGGGCACATGCCAGGGTCACGGACCAGGTCCCCAGTAGAGGGCGTGCAAGAGGAACCACGCATCGATGTTTCTCTCCCTCCCTTTTTCCTCCCCTTTCCCTCTCTACAAATAAATAAATAAGTCAAAAACAAGCCTGTTTTTTAAAAAAAGTGATTTACAGGTGTTCAGAGCCATCTGCTCACATGAGTCATTTTGAGAAATGAAAACTGAGGAATCACTAGAAAGCAATTTTATAGTTTTTGGGTTTTTTTTTAAAAATGAAGTTCAATCTACTCCAAACCAGAATCTCAGTGAAATATGGAAGTCCCTTTTAGGGGGAAATACACTAAGCAATCAATTTCACATTATCTTAGATTTTAGCTTATGTTTTTATGTCTCTGAAACTATATTGTTTGAATTTTAAGATAGCTCTTTCTTCTTTACTGAGACATTTTTACTAAGGGAACATTGGCAAAATGTGAAGTCAATATTTTGGAAGTAACTCTTAAATATTTTATTGCAAACTTCAAAATGGAAGACAAAATTTCAGATTAATGTTTGTATACATACTCTACAATCAACATATTATTTAAAATCCTACCATGGTAAGAGTTTTGAACTTGTGAAGGTGTGTTCGAGCTTTCTTCTTCGGTATGAAACAGGACTAAAGACACCTGTAAATTATGTAGACATACCTTATTTTTTAAAATTGTGTGACTTGTAAGCAACTGCTGAATTGAAATTTACGTTTCGTTGTTGTAAGGTGCCCATTTATTTTCGTGACTCCAGAGAAGATACCACAGAAATGAGGCTGGGGTGTTTTCATGGTATTTTTGTAAAAAAGACCTTAGCTGAAGCTTAAGAAATGACATTCAGATTCAATAAGTTCTCCTTGCAGTTTATTTTTATCCAAAGCGACTCACAGCGAGTTCAGTTTGTCGGCGATATCACTATCCGTGTTCGGTGTACTCCGGTGCTGTTCCATTTCCACTGTATCCACTTTGACATTCATACAAATAGGTCCGCCATTTAGTGGGTAAAGGCATGCTCTGTAAGGAAACATTCTGACATCAGGGAAGTGGTTGTCACTTTACATTAAACGGGGAAAAAAGCCAAACCTCAGAAACTTGTCCGCTGTGATAGAGAACAGAGCATAGTTAAGAGTTACCGGAGACCTTTATGTCAGCATGATTAGCTGGCAAATTGGTCCCTTGTTTGGTTTCCTAGATAAATTGTCTGCAGTCTCTAGTTTCTCATTTTAGTCCATTGAAGGCACTGACGACACGAGATTTGAATAAACAAACTACTTTTAGGTTCAAATTGTTTGTTTCATGAGTCCCTTGAAAAACCGATGCTCTTCTTAAAGGGAGACCCATGTTTTAAAATAGTATTTATCTCAAAGTTGGGGCCTACATCATTGCCTCTGTTATCCATGAGTTCTTATTTAAACAACAAGCTTTTCATCTGGAAATGGGAATCAAAGTATTATAGTTCATAGTGTTCTGTTTGTCTTTATTTTACATATCTGGATTTCATCTTTCAGTTGTGAAAGTTACTTAACTATCTAATTTTTCTCTCTTAACAGTGTATAAAGAAGGGTCTTATTTAATTTATCTGATTTTGTGAATCAGAGTTGCAAGGATGCTGTTTTAAAATGTTACATACTTAAATTCTATAAACCCATGTGTAAATGCCTTTCAGAAATTAAAATTTCCTGTTGCAGGAAGAGTGGTTAACAAACAGATATCTTACAGAATTGAAAATGGGGTTGGGGTAGTCAATTCATTGGGTATGTCAAAATTAGGAAAGAAGTTGACTAAAAACTGGGCACGTCATCATTTTTCCATCATATTTTCAGGTAAGATAAGAAACTATTCAGGGGTAGAAATGGAAATAATATATTCTATAGTGATTCTAGGGATTTTTTTTTATCACCATAACAACTACAGAGACTACAGTTTCATTTTTAGAGGGTCAGAAACTGTAAAGATCACTTATTTCTAGACAAACTAAAATAGTAAAAAGCTATAAAAGATCTCATGTCTGACTTTAAACTACGGAAACTGCTATAGAATTGTCTTTGGTGCACACATCATTTTTCTGTGTGCAGTGCCGCAGGGAGAGGAGTGTGTGTAGGGACTTGAAAAAAGATTTCCTGGACTCCAGCCAGTTTTGACAGCATCCTCCGAGAATGCACCAAGGAGCTATTATCTGGATATCCAGGGAGCATGATATCCCCTGCCCCAGTTTGTGCTTTCTGCTCTTCCCACTTAAAATAGAAAGTTGCCTTGCCTTTACAACATGCTGCCCAGCATTACTAAAACGGTTCCTAACTCAGTTCTTAGTTCTTCTGCCACTTTCCAGGGAACTGAGAGTTCTGCAGAGATTCAGGTTACAATCAGGAAGCTTTGCAAACTCACATCGTCAGAGAGAGAATGTGTGTGTGTGTGTGTGTGTGTGTGTGTGTTCACCCACGCCACCCCACCCTACCCTCCCCCACCCCATGCCAAAGCAGTGAATAGATGGCTTTTCTTCAGG
>PVJD01014396.1:0-29315 GCA_004026545.1 Mormoops blainvillei
ATCTGTACCTAGAGACCCCATCTATTAGTTGATTAAAAGCCATAGATCAGCCTGCCTGAGACCCCGCCAGTGCCGTTATGAATAAGAAGTGTCAGGAAATCTTTCGGCATAACCAATGTCTTTGAAGTGGTCATGTGACAGTTAATAAAACTTCGAAGTCTATCTTTCGGCAAGTCGGTTCCACGGCCAGCATTAAAATCTGGAATCGCCTGTGGAGCAGTTTTTATTTAAATGAGCCGTGAGTGCCATATCTCAAGGTTCCACACCCTTGGATTAAGAACAATCACTGCCATGAAAATCCACTTGTCAGTGTTTCCAAGCCAACACAAGTGGCTGTGAACAACATGAAAGGAGATTATGGAGAGGCAGTTAGGACTACCTTAACAGTCACATATTTGGTTGCTAAAGCCCAAGTGCCCAAGTTCAAATCCAGGTCAACCTTTCTATGTCACTTCCTAGCTGTGTGACCTTGGGTCAGTTACAGAACCTCTCTGTGCTTCAGTTTCTTCATCTATAAAATGAGAGTAAAACTTAGTGACTATTTCGGGGAGTTGTCGTCAGGATTAAATGTGTTAATATGTTAGTCTTTTGGGGGGGTTTTATATGCATATAAAAGCAGAAATTTATTCATTCATTTATTTATTTATCTAGCTATTTATTTATTTTTAAAAAGAGGGGAAGGGAGGGAGAAAGAGAGGGAGAGAAACATCAATCAGTTGCCTCTTGCACACTTCCATCTGGGAACCTGGCCTGCAACCTAGGCATGTGCCCTGACCTGACTGGGAATCAAGCTGGCGACCTTTCAGTCTGAGGGATGACACCCAACCCACCCAGCCACACCCATCAGGGCTAAACAACAGAAACTGACATCTCATAGTTCTGGAGGCTGGAAAGTCCAAGATCAGGCACTGGCAGATTCAGTGTCTGATGCGGACCCGCTGCCTGGTTCACCGAGGGTCGTCTTTTCACCACCACCCCACATGGCATAGGGAAGGTGTCTTGGGCCTCTTTTATAAGGCACCAATCCCATTCATGAGGACTCCGCTCTCATGACCTAAAGCGCCTCCCAAAGGCCTCATCTCTTCAACAGCTAAACTGGAGGGGACACAAGCATTCACCTAGAGCAACAGAAAAGGCTTAGAATGGTCCCCAGTACACGTTAAGTGCACAATTGTCTACTTCACCAACATTTATTGGGCATCGTGGCTCCAGTTCTTCACGTCTCTCTGACCTGTACTCTCTGGTAGCCCCCTTCCATGCTGACTCTGCGCTGCGCCTCGTCACCGCATTCGGCCACAAGAATGCGGCTGGTACAATGGCGCTCCAGGTCTGAGCCTAGATCTAAAACACTCTCATTCAATTCCATTCCATCTCTTGGAGGCCTGATGTGGTCATGTGAACAAACCTGGGCTAGCCTGCTGCAGGATGAGAGGCTGTGGAGGAGAGCCCAGGTGAGGCTCTGGGCCATCTCCCAAAGCTGTGAGAGAGCCCCGCTCAGGAGGTGGGCTGGTTCTCCCCGCCACGGCTCACTCAGAAGATGCACGAGAAAGCCCAGCCGAGGCCAGAAGAACCATAGGCTGCCCCTCAGGCTTGTGAATCTTAATAAACGTTTATTGTTTTAGTCATTTTGAGTTTGGGGCTATTTGTTACACAGCAATACCTAACCGATAGAGAACCAACTACACACGGAGAACTGTAGTAGGCATGGAGGAGGCAATGGTGAATGAGATATTACCCATGCTTTCAGGGGTTTGCTGTCTAGTAGGGAAAACAACACCCTCCGTGCCTCCCAAATCCCATCACATCTGGGCCTTGCAGGACCCTCCTGTGGGAAGGAGCAGGGACATTGAAGGCATAAAGTCTAGCATCGGTAAAGACATGGAGGTGTGACAGTGCTTCTTTGCCACCTATTGCCATTCTCCTATGAGCAGAGGGTCTGAGCATCCCATCCTTCAACAGTGAAGGAACAGGGAGGAAAGACAAGTACCAAACAACCTTCGCCATTTCAGCACAAGAGCTCGGCGCTGTGGATGGACTCATGTCATCATTTCAACAACCTGAAGAGGCAAGGTTTTTCCGAGAGGTTAGGAGGCTTGCCTAAGACCACACAGTTAAGAAGCGGTGCAGCTTCATTGCCCAGCTGTGTGGCACAGTGCCCCAGCCTTGGAATCAAAGAGACAGGGGCTCAAATCCCTCCCTAGTTTTTTTTTTTTTTTTTTTTTTTGGCTGTTCACTAGCTATGTGACCTTAGGTTAAATTATGACCCATGAGCAGATAAGGTGACATTTACCAAGAGCTGAATAATTAGCAGCCATTTATTATTTCTTATTATATTTGAAAGTAACCTGAATTAACAGAGATAGAAAATATTAGAGGAAAAGGGGGGAGTAAGGGGAAGGAGTGAAAACGTGTCCTTTCCCTGCCCAGCATGCGGGCCCTGGGATCTACATGCCTTTGGAGCCTGGAGTTTAGAGTCCTTCATGGGACACTACCCACATCTGCCTTCCCACCTCCAGTTTGGCCACTGCCCCCAAGAGGCAGGATGACACCTCAACGAGGAGAGATGTGTGCCTGAACTGTTTCCTGAGACACGCCGGCACACACAGGCAGCTGTCCCCTCTCAGGTCCTTCAACATCTGAGCATCTTCTGCTGACTCTGAGGAAAGTTCTGGTCAGACCGTATTTCAGAAACCCGGGAGGAACCTACATTCGCCCTCAAGAGGTTGGCTTCCCACTTAGGAACAAGGCCAGCCCCTCGTGCTCGTTTAATGCTCTCCTGCCACCGTCTTGAATGTCCTAACAACTTTTATCAAAGGGCCCTGCATTCTCATTTTGCGCTGGGTCCTGTGAATTACACAGACTGCCCTGCTTGGGGCCTATTCAAGTGCAGATCCTCTGGGTGTCCCCAGATTAGATGTGCATCAGCAGGGACCAAAGCAGTGCCCCTAATTGCTCAGACAGAGTTGGGCATGTGTTCATTCAACAAGTATTTATGGGCGCCTGCCGTGTCTAGGTTCGGGGCTAAGTGCTAATGTATGTGCAATGAGTCGGGTAAGAACTCTGCCTTCAATAACTCTGCACACCTCAGCTGCACTCCTGTTTTCCCTTAAACCTGCTCCTTCTTCCTGCCCTTGTACTTCTTCGGCTCAGTAAAGGTACCACCATCCTCCCAATCCCTGCAGTTAGAAGCCTGGGAGTCATCCTGACTCTTCCCTGCCCAATACACTTTGTGCAGAACAGTAGCAAAGTTCTCTGCATTTTATCTCTAGGTTTGAGCTCCAGTCTGTGCATTTCTCTCCATCCCCACGGGTATCTCTGGTTCAGGCCACCATCCCCTTTCAGCTAGGGGCTCCAACAGCCTCTTAACTGCTCTTCCCACCTCCATTCTTGCCCTGACCTATTCATTCTCTCTCTTCAGAGGAGTTAAAATGTAAATAAGATCATATCACTCCCTGTTTAAAGCCCTCCAGTCACTTCCTATCGCCCTTAGTATAAAATCTCAGCTCTTAACCTTGGCCTCAAGCCCCAGGGTACGAACGGTTTCCCAATCTTACCTAAGGCTCAGGATTACCTTGACAGCTGACCTCCTTTTGCTCTCTCAGGACAGCCAACTCTTTTTCACCTCAGGGCCTTTGCACACGCTGTTTCCTAGACCTGGGTCACTCTCCCCCTGCAGTTTCATCGCTGGTCCTACATCTTCCTTCAGTTTTAAACAGAAATGTCACAGCTTCAGAGAAGGCTTCTCTGACCACTCTGACTAAAGGTATTTCAGCCCTGTTCCATTTTCCCATATCATGGTTTTCCCCCCATCCATCACTTATCACAACTGATAATTATTTTATGGATACATTTTCTCTAAATGTTTAAGTATATCCCCTCCATGACCCACCCATGGAGGTTGTTAGCTCCATGACAAACGTAAGCTCTCATCTGAGTCACTTTTAACCCTAGTACCAAACATATTCAGTCAGTTCAACACTGGTTTGCTGAATGAATGAATGAATGAATGAGTGGAAAGCAGGGAGGCAAGAAAGAGCACATGTATCTGGCTTTCTAGGTGGAACACTGGGGTGGATGGAGAAAGAGCATTGAGGGAGGCAGCTGAGGAAGCAGCAGTGTCAGGCCCCAAAGGCCTCGTCAGTCACACTTAGGGGTCTGGACTTTGAGGGCCGTGGGAAACCTATGGAGAATTTAAAGCAAGACAAGACCTGCTTTGGATAGTGCATTGTGGCAGGTGTGCAGAGGATGAATTAGAAAAAGCCAGGTGAAGACAGCTATCTACGAACTTTAGGGAGCACATCCATCTGTTTCACGCAGCCCTTCGAAGGGCTCAGTAGGACGCTAGGCAGCGGGAGTATGGTGGGGTGTCGCAGACAATCCTGCCTTCGACGTGCTCTCAACGGGCTCACCTTTGGAAGGTCAGCATCCAGCTGAAAAAGAAATGAGTCTTTCACCTTGTGTTTTGCAAGGAAGAGAGGATGAACAGAGCCGTCAAAGTACACCATTCTCATTTCGGATGAAGTTGTGAGCAAGGAAAAAAATCCATCCTCTATGGTGCCATATTTTCTCTCTTTAACGTTACCTCTTTCAAAGCTATCAAAGCAAAACGTGCCGTACATGGCAGTTGCGTATCTCGGTGCTGTTGTGTGGAGTCTGTCCACCCTGCCAAAGGGCATTATTTCTAATGCTGAATTCCTTAACCTGAGAGTCTTTAGAATTATTTCACATGCTCTCTCTTTTTTAAAATTATACGAAATTTAACCCAGAGGAGGAATTCTAATTTTCTTCTGCCCTATTATGGGAAGAGAATAAAGTAGCAAACGAAAAGAAAAGAAAAAAAAAAAGAGGAAGAGGGAGGGCAGGAGGGCAGGGAAGGGCGAGCGTAAGGAAGGAATCAGTAAAAATAAGACAGACCAGAGACAAATGATCCCCAAGAAATGCTTCAAATAACTTCCTACCTGTCCCCATGGGCTGTGCATGACTCAGAATTCCAGCAACCATACATTAATCATTTGGACAACAAAGATTTACTATTACGGGGAGAAGAACACTGACATTTATTAAGCACCTACTACATACCAGGCATTGTGCTAAACCCGTCATCTCAGTTAAACCTCACAGCGTCCTTCAGAAACTGGCATCTTATTACCCGAATTTTCCGATGCGAAAGCACAGGCCTGAAAAATTCAGCACAGTGGCCAAGGGGATGCAGACGCGGCACTGCTGCTGATGCTACTATTGCTCCATGGCCAACACCGCGTGGCGCCTGCGGGGATTCCAAAGAGGTGGAAGCCTGGGCCCACCCTCCGGGAGCTCAGTGCCTTCCGAGCCGGCCGGGAAGGGAGATTCGGGCGGTGAAACGAGAAGTGGTGGAAAGGTTCCCTGCGGCTTTGCATTTCTGCGTTTTGGAGTGGCCATTTGTTACTTGTCCCGCATGCCACCTGGAGATAGGAGGCTGACGAAGGCAGTCCAGATTTCAAGGGTGCGGCTTCGTCAGAGTGAGCCGGGCCTGTCCACGCCATGACACAGAGCCTCCACAGGATGGAGGGCAACCGAAACCCAAACGTAGGGGCTCCCCACGGTGCGGCCTGGGCTTCCTGGGGCCCAGCATGCTGCACCTGAGAGCTCTGGAGTTGGCCTGCCCCCCAGCTCGCAAGGGCAAGTTTACCAGTGGGAAGCCTAAGGGCCCAGACACATGACTGCCTCGCCTGAAGTCACACAACTGGTAAGTGGCAGCCCAAGAGTGGCCCCAGGTCACCTGGCTCCTGCCAAGTCTTCCTTTATGCTTCCTCATGCCTCTTCTCAGCACTGGGCTTCCTCTGCTTCTCTAAATACTGCTTGGGTGGGTGGGTTGGTTCGTTCATTCATTCATTCATTCATTCATTCATTCATTCATTCATTCAGGAAACCACCACCAAGATCCTACTCTGTGTGGTCCTGAGGCCTCACAATGAAAAAACGGAAGTTCTGCCCCAGCTCAGGTGCTCCTCACAGGTAGAGCTGACAGTGGGTGCTTTGCACTTCTCGCCTTGGGCTTGCTTTGGAGTTTTGCTTTAAGTTTAAATTATTTTGTTCCCGTCTCTTCTAATTTCTTTGGAAACTGCTCTCCTTTCTTTCTTGGGGCCATTGACAGTGAGAGGAGTAGGTATTAGAGCTCAGACTCTGAATGGTGCCCCCTGGGGGCAGAGCATGGAACTAGTGTTCAAAGATGCCCGCGCCACCCAACCCTTTGGAGTGCGGGATTTAGGCAAATCAGTCACAGGGCTGCCACTCACGCAGCTCTCACAGTAGTTAATTACACACCTCCATTCGTTTACTCCTCATGGCAACCCCTCAAGTCAGTAAGTGACCCCCGTTATTGCAGGTGAATAAACCAAAGCTGACAGGACCAGTAGTTTGTACAAGTCACACAGCTTGTCATAAGGGGTGGGGCCTGGTTTAGGAGATGGATTTCCTCAGGTCAGTCTGATTCTTGCTCCCATCTGGGCCTCGTTCTTCTGAACTCTGAAATGGGGAGTGCAGGGTGTACCTTTACAGGGCCGCTCTCAAGTGCATTTAAGACGGCTGTGGAGAAGTCCTTAGCCCGCACTGAGCCCTCGGCGCCTTGGTAAATATTTGGAAGGAGGGGACAATATCCCAAACCTGGGTTGAGCCCCGGGACCCCTGGGACCTACCCTGGTCAACATCACTGGGCCCCCCTGGGTGTGGGTCAAAAATCAAGCCTCAAGGTCTCCCTTGGCCTCCACAATCAAGTTCGAAATCATGTTTTCATCTTGAAGGAGGCTTTAACAAAGAGGCTGTATCTGGCACCTCTGATCTCCGTCTCTCTCAGCAGAGGAGACGCAGGGTGGGCTCCATAATTCATGGGGACAAAACCATTACATGGGTTGACCTGTGAGTTCTGTCAAGAGCCTTTCTCTCTGGTAATTGTGAAAGTTAATACAGTGCAGGGAAGTGCTGCAGCTATTTGAATTTCAAATGTGGCAAAGCTGCTCACGATATCCTGGTGTGCCGGCGAGGGTATACCTCACTCTCTCACTACCGCTGCCCCCATGGTTGGCTTGGGGTGCAGGTTTAAGGGTAACCTGGATTCTCAGGCAACTACCCAGGTGAAGATCGAGGCAGGGCTTAGGCGGTCAGCCTAAGGGTGGCATCTCCTCTTCTGAGCCCAGGAGCAGAAGCCTGCAACCAGGTATTCTGTCGCCTCCGAACGTTCAGGAACAGACTCCTCCAGAAAACAGCGTCCTGGTTAATTGAAGGAGCTATGAGATCTGGAGTGGGTGACCACCTTTCAAAGAATTAGAATACGCATTTAAAAAGCCTACTCTTTTAAAGATAATAAAGCTGTGATTTGGAAGGCACGTTCCAAAGCATTACATCATTGAATCTTCCCAACAGCTACCCCCCCCACCCCCGCCCCGGAGTACAAGTTATTATCCACACTTCTGGATGAGGAAATTGAAGCTCAGAGAGGTTAAGTGACTCGCCCAGGGTCACACAGTTCGGTAGCAAGACAGCTGGGATCTGGGCACAAATCCTTAGGACTTGAGTTCAGCCTCTTCCCACCGCCCCATGTCTGCCGGACACTCCATCTGACAGAGGGCAACGCTTTTCCCTGGGATTAAGGGTTTTGTTGGCATCAGTGGTCCCTCTGGAGACAGACACAGAGGCTGCTGAAGCCATGGCTCAAGCTCTACTGATGCCAGGAATGACCCAGGAGATGGTCTGATCTCCTCGCGGTCGCTGGGGGTTTGCCTGTCAGGCCACATGGTGGGGGCACAGGGGAAGAATAACCCTGCTCTTTGGGAGGTCCATTTACGTGTTAATGCTCTAGCACACACAGGGTTCCAGGCTCTGTAACCCCAAGTTTATAGAACGAACTTGACCGAAGGTGTACCCATTCCCCCTCCCAGTCTGCATAGTGTTAGGTCCTCCCATCCCCACGCTGTCCCCTCCCTCCACCCCAGGGACCACAAATAAACCCACCATTCAAGTAAATACAGCGCACTTGTTACGGAACATGGTAGCATCAGAACAAGTCCCCTGGATCACCTTTCTACCCAGACTAACCCCCAGCACTTCCTATCAGGACACCCAGAGCTGAAGCTGGCTCAGCTAAGAGGAGCTCCCTGCCTACCCCCCTCCCAAAGGCTCTGCGTCTTCTTTATGCACATAGCGCTGTGTCTACTATGCCTCTGCTGAGGCAGTTTCTCCTGCCTGGAATACCTGCCCAGCTGTAGAAGGCAGGATAATAGCCCTAGAGATGGGGCTGGAGCCTGTGAAGCTGCTCCCTTACAAGCAAAAGGGACTCTGCAGATGAGAGTCAATGAAGGATTTGAGGTGAGGAGATTATCCTGGACTATCTGGGTGGGTCCGGTGTAATTATAAGGGTCCTTATAAGGGGGCAGCAGAAGGGTTGGAGGCTGTGAAAGAGATGAGATGGCAGAAGTAGAGGTCAGAGATTTGAAGGTGTGATGCCATTGGTCTTAAAGGTGGAAGAAGGGGCCACAAACTATGGAATGCAGGTGATCTCAAGAAACTAGAAAAGCCAAGGAAGTAGATTCTCCCCTAAGGCCTGCAGAAGTCAGGCAGCTCAACCGGCACCTTGGTGTTCGGGCTTCTGACCTCCAGAACTGTAAAATAATACATTTATGTTATTTTAAGCCACTAAATTTGTAATAATTCTCCATGAGAATCTGTCTTGCAGTTGGGTTCCTGGAAACCTAACCTCCCAGTAAGGTCTTTGCTCAAATGTGGCCTTTCCAAGGTGACTTTCCCAGGCTATATTTCCATATTAAAATGTCTACTTCCTCTGCCCCCAGCAACTCTCTGTCTCGCCTGTTTTTGCTTTTTCTCCACAGAATTTATAACCATCCAACAGAATATGATCTAATTGATTGATTTTCTGTTTTCCCCACTAGACTATAAGCTCCGTGAAGGCTGAGACTTTGTTCATGACTCTATCCTTTTGTAGGTCCTGAGGCTGCAACAATGAACAACACAGAGTAGGGGTTGAATAAGTAGTTGTTGAATGAATGAATGAATGAATGAATGACTTGTCCTCCCAGTCACCCCTTTCCCTAGTTGACTCCTCTAGTCTCTGGCTTCCTGGCTGCCAATTTCTCCCTGATGAGAGGGAGGGACCCTCCAGTCCCTCCACCCTGCCTGCTGTATGGTCTTCCCAAGTTTCTCCTTTGCTCTTGAGAAGCCTGAATGAACAAGCCGTGCCATTCTGTTTTCTCCAACTCCTTCTGACCCAATGCATCCCACTCCTTTGTGGTTTTGGCTGCCCTGAGAATCGTGTACACCAAGGGTGGAGGGAAGGTCTCAGGATGGCATGCAGGCCATGTGCCCGTGCCATCCCCCCCCACCCCGGCCCCGTGCTCTTTACTTAAAGGTCCTCTTGGGCCTCCAGGGTGTACGATTATCTGGTAGGATTTACATGCTTTAAGTTTTTTATGAGTCCCTTATCGCCCCTCTGGAGCCATTACTAACTGGGAGGAAAAGAAAGGAAGGAAAACCAGGGAGAAAAAAAGAACCCACAGACCTCTTTATTTGCCACTTGATTTTCTAAAATTTTGGAGCGCCATGAAGAAAAGCAAGCAGGTGTTAGAAAATTGGCAAAATAAATAATATCAACTAAGCCTTCAAAAGCAATCCTCAGAGTTAGCAATGCACAGTTAAGCGACACCCCCAAAAAGGTTTGGCTTTGAATGGGCAAAAGGAAGGCATGAAATCTACAGTCTTCTCTACGTTTCAAACACAAAGTAGGTTACAGCCCAGAAAGGAAGAAAGTGATTAGAGCTAACACTCTATTAAATTCTAACAGGATCCAAATTACTTTAAAAATTTCTTGCTTAATTGGAAAAAAGGATCCAAAATGAAAACATTCACTCATTCATTCATTTCCTCGTCTGCCCATTTAGCTAATGTTTACTGCACACCAGCGATGCACCCCATGGTGGACTCTGGAAATGCAAAGATAGAGTGACCCCTCCCAGTCCTCAAGAGTAACAAAATTGTGTAGACCAAAGGTGTTTTTTAAAAAAAATTGATTCCAGGGGCCCCATCCTGGACCTACTGAAATCAGAACTTCTAAGGATGAAATCAGAATTCTGCATTTAAAAAAATGTATTAAAAAATTTGTTTCACTTACAGTTGATAGAGGTAACATGGATGAACCTAGAGGGTACTGCGCCAAGTGAAATAAACTAGACAGGGAATTCTGCATTTTAAATAAACACCACAGGTGAGTCTCAAGCATGTATGAACCTTAACTTAAAGACCGAGGACCCCTGACCCGTCCTCCCCACAGGAGCAGAGGCTGTCCCTCGCTCCAGCACCCAGATGGAGGAACGAGCAGAGACTGGGAGGCATGCTAGCCAGTGGAGAGCCGACAGACTGAGCCCTCACCTCAACACTGCCTAGCTGTGTGATCTGGGCAAGTCACTTCCAATTTGGAGCCTCTTTCTCGTCATCTGTGAAACAGGAGAAATACTATAAACTTGCAAGAATTTGTGAGAATTTAAAGAAGGTTACGAGGGCACGCCCTTGGCTCAGGGTCCAGTTTGGTGCAAGCATTCCCTCTATGCAGCTGTCAACTTTGTTGTTCTCATACTGGTGGGGTCTTCCGCCTCCACTCCCTTCCTTCTGCTATCTCTTTTTCTCTTCCTCCTTCCTTTCCTAGTCTCCTTCTTCCCTCCTTCCATTTTCACGTGACTCGTAGGTTGGCCGCACTGTGTGAAGTAGTTAGGACGTTCCAGTGTGATCATTTTGGACACAGTTCCAGGCTTGGGGAGCAATGGTTCTCACAGGGAAGAGTTTATAAAAACATGTGAACAAACAAAATCATCAAGGCTCGGATAACTCATATGTATGAAATAAAGAAGGCACAGAGATAGAGAACAAGGGGGCACCCGGGCTAGAAAGCATGGTGAGGAAGGTCTCTCTCTGAAGACGCAGCAGCTCAAAGGAGGCTGAAGGATGAGAAGAGTTCGGAGACCGAACCTTCCAGGCAAAGGGAGCAGCATGGACGGGTGCCCTGGAAAGCTGATGTGAGCCTGAGGTGTTTGTGGGACTGAAAGAGTTCAGTGTGGCTGAATGGAGGAGGCAAAGCGTGAACCTGGAGGGGGAAGCTGAGGTCAGATGATAGCACTGCTAAGCTGGGTGATGGACAGAATGTTGAACAGGGCTTCCCAGCGGCAGAATGGACGCTGACCACAGTGCTGACGCAGCCCCCCACCCCCACCCCCACCCTGGACCCAAGTGTGCCAGATGTTAGCCCTTTGCTGCTAGATTATGAGGGGCTGTGAGGGGTGGAAGGGTTCCCAGGTAATGAGCCAGACAAGACTTCTAAAACGGGTGCATCCTCACCAATGAATACCAGCTAAATATCAGGCCATCAAATAAATCACATGAAGGCATTTAGATTTTATTCTAAGCACAATGGGAAGCCAACGATGGGTAAAGCAACAGGGGAGTAATGTCAGCAGAATGACATTTAAAAAAGCCCACTCTGATTTCTGGGTGCAGATGAATATCAGGGACCAAAGTGAGGGGAGGTCGGGGAGGGACAGTGGAGGAGGAGGAGTGGGGCCAGCTGGTGGCCTCGGCCCTGCCCACGTGATACCCAAGGTGCACCAGAGCTCACCCCACACCCATGAGCTCCCGGGCATCCACATGGGCTCATCAGATGGAATGTGTAGCCTGACCATTCCAGCCAGCAGTTGGACAGACAGGTACAGGTGAGCTTTCTGACCTGCAGATGCCTCCCTGGGAGTAAGGAGCCTAAGCTGAGAAAAGAGAGGCTAATTGGTCTGAACACTTCCTTCCGAACATCTCCAGAGCTGAAGTTCAGATCCAGCGTGTGTCAAACCTAGACAACCAGCCTGATTATTAAGCCAGGCATGTCTGGCTAAGGTTAAATCCTGGAAGAAGAAAAAAAACACAGACATTTGAAGTGCTGTTATCTGTGAGTTACAGCACCATTAAAGACGAGCAATTATTAGCACTTCATGTGTGTGGATGACTGTCTTTATGCTCGAGCAACAAACAAACAATTTGTTCTTCAAGAGACAAGTGTTAGCCACACTTCCACAGCTGTTAACAACCACAAGAATAAAATAAAATGGGTGATGCCTATGTGTGCAAAACACATTTCCATTTTCTAATTGCCTAATATCAGCACAGGCAGCAGTGCTTTTTTCTACTAAACAGATATTAAATAATAACTTTTTTGAATAAATTTTTTAAAATTTACTTTATTTTTAGACAGAGGGCAAAGGAGGGAGAAAGAGAGGGAGAGAAACATCAATGCGTGGTTGCCTCTCACGCGCCCCCTACTGGGGTCCTGGCCGGCAACCCAGGCACGTGCCCTGACTGGGAGTGGAACCGGCGACCCTTTGGTTCGCAGGCCGGTGCTCGATCCACTGACCCACACCAGTCATGGCTTAAATAAGAATCTTTTGAAAGGCGGTGCGATGGCTTGGCATTCAAAGTTATTTCACCTGGAGCAACTGCCTCCAGAGGCAGGCACCTGCAGCCGTCTGATATTTGAATTTATTTTTTCATCAAGATAACCCCTACAGAGGATCTGGTGCTAATGAGTCATTGAGTCTCATCTTTGGGGACACTGTATCGAACTGCTCCAAGAACTCAAGGGGAGAGCTGAGATGCTGACAGCAGTTTATGGGTTAAAAAGAGGAAGAGAGGGAGGAGTTCCCAGAGGGATGATGCCTTTTATTTGTCGGAAGATGTGTCCCCTCCCCCCAGCCTCCCAAAGCACAGATATTTGCATTTCCTGAGGACAAAGCGTTGAGCCTGTAAGGAATATTCTCACGTCTCTCCAGGGCAGCTGGAAAAGGGGCAGGCTCCGTTTGAGTGTTCAGGCACTTGCTCAGTCTGAGTTAAACACCACGCACACCTAAAGGGGTCCATCCCAGGGTTCTGCACGGTTGATATAAGACCATTTTTAAAGTCAATCTTATTTCAGTGGCCTGGAAAGGCACAAATTGATGACTCTCCAACCTCAGGAGAGCGGTTTATAAACAGTCCCCTCCATGCTTGCCAATGCATGAGAAGGGGCTTTTGCGTGAAACCACCCCTGCCCCCAGTCAATCACTCTTCGTGTTTCCAGAAAATAATAACATCACGGTGTTCGCAGTGACTGTCACCCAGAGCAGAATCAGGGATATGAGAGTGACTCAAGAGCCGCAGGGTCCTGTGGTGTCACCTTCTAGCTGAGCTGAGCCCAGCCTGCGTCCCTGGGTCACCTCTGAAGGCCTGCCCCGCCCCCTGGCCCCCCAAATTAGAGAACATCTGCAGGAGAGGGGAGCCGGGGCCGGAGGAAACAGGTAAAATGCAAACCAGTTTCCGCAGTTGTGGCTGAGCAATTCCAGTCAAGGTCAAGGCTGTTTGGGGACAGTACTGGGGTGACAGCAAAAAAGGGCAAACAAGCCCTGTACTCACTATAGGAGGTTGAATGGTGACCCCCAAAAGAGATGTCCACATCCTAACTCCCGGAACCTGTGCATGTGACTTTATTTGGGAAAAGACTTTTTGTAGATGTAATTAAGTTAAGGATGTTGAGATGAAGAACTATTCTCGATTATCTAGAAGGGTCCTAAATCCAATGAGAATGACAAGTGTCCCTGTAAGAAAAAGGCAGAGGGAGATTGGAGACAGGCAGAAGAGGGGCGATAATGTGACCGTGGTGGCAGAAACCGGAGCGCTGTCGCCACCAGTGAAAGAATGCTGGCAGCCACCGGAAGCTGGAAGAGGCGAAAGAAATAATTCTGCCTGAGAACCTCACAAGAGAACTGTCCTGCTGACAGCTTGAATTTGAACTTCTGGCCTCCAGAACTGTGACAAAGCAAATTTCTGTTGTTTGAAGCCACCCGATTTGTGCCAATGTGTTACAGCAGACACAGGAACCTAACGCTCACCCTCAGAGGGCATTACTACCCAAAGGACCCCAGCACCATCTATGGCCCAAGCTTTCTCGAGAAGGATCTATGGACTCTGGTGGTGCAGGGACAGCTTTCTACCCTCAAAATCACACACAAATCTGTGTGACTGGGCACTCATGCACTTTTGAGGGGAAAGCGTCCACAGCTTTCATCAGACTCTCAAATGAGACCAGGACCCCAAAAAGTAGCAAACTATGCAGATCTCCACGAAAGGCCGCGAGCTGTCTACGGTCACACAGCTTATTGCTCATTCACTCACTCATTCTAGCAATCATTCCACGAAGACTTACGAAGCAGCTATTACGCTGCCAGCGCCAGCAGTGTTCTAACTGGGCAGAGCTAGGTTTTCCACCATGCACTGGGGAAATACAGACAGAGACAAATGAGTCCGACACCTGGGTGTTCTGCCCACTAGGTCCAAATTCCTTTAGGCCTCGACTGACTGCTGTGTCCAGAACAGTGTGGCAGGCGGGGTAAGCCTCCCAGGAGCTCTGAATCAAGTCATAGTTTTGAATATGTTACCATGTGAAGCCCTTACGTCCTTAGAATGTTCCAGAAATTCCAATATGGCAACCATATTTCCGGCTGCCTGTCTCACTGAGAAGTGTCCCCAAATCCTTGTTTAAACCATGTGACCACATTCGTGGTGTAGAAGACCCAGTCCCAGAGCTAACTGCAGGCCAGGCGCAGATCCCCAAGCCCAGTTTGTCACACAGCCATAAGCCTTTGATCCGGCCTCCTTAGTGTTTGTCGCATCATTCCCGAAAGGAGCGTGTTTACTCGTCAGGAAGCTTCATGAGGGCAGAGGTCGAGTGTCATTTCTGAATTCACACCTCCTGGCCTATCTGGCACCCTGGAGGACATTCGGTAGGTGTTTCCTGAGTGAAGAACGGGCCGTGAGCCGCCCCCTGTTCCCATGCCTCCCACCTTGGCTGGGAAGTGGGCGCACAGGCGCCCTGCAGGTGGCACGGCGAGCCGGCTGCCTTTCTGAGGGGGAAGCCCCAGAAACACAGAGGCAGACTTCAGGAGCGTCTCTACCCGCACTGTCTGCGCGTGGCTAGTTAAATTTAAATGACTTAACATTTTTCAAAGTTAAAATTTTAATTTCTTAGGCACAGCAGTCATGTTTCAAGTACTTCCTAGCCACACGTGGCCGATGGCTGTCATGCTGGACAGCACAGCTCTAGAACTTTCCATCAGTAGAAGACTATGTCCTCTGGTGCCATAACTCCACTTTGAGAATTGCACCGTGGGGAAATAATAAAGGAAGAACAAAGTACCCTGTACAGAGGACACCATTTAAAATAAGAGAAAGATGGAAATGCCCCAAGTGCCACATAGCAAAATGACTAAGCAAGCTACATTAACAGGAAGGCAAAAATAATGACCCCTCACGCTTGTGTTTATTCACTCATTCCCCAAATACTGATTGAGCACCCACTGTGTGCCAGGTGCTGTGTTGAGTGTGGGAGATAGAAGTCAAGCGGGGCAGAGAAGGCTTCGGTCTTTGTGTCCTTTTATTCCAGAGCGGGAAGCAGATGATAAACACGTCGATGAATGAAGAAAGATTATTTCAGAATGTGTTAAGTATCACCACAAATTAAAAAGCTGAGAGTCCCAGAGAGTGGCGGGGGGAGGGTGCTCTTCACAAAGGGGTTCTCGTGTGCATCGCTCCCCAAGCCTTGAAGACTTGGTGGCTCCTTTCAGGGTACGTGGGTTAAAGTCAGGGTCTGGGGAGGGGGCACAGAGCATCAAGTGTAAGCAGCAGGAGAAATGGCTAGCGTGCACAGGGCAATAGCTGGGACAGAACTCAAAGGTGCCTATGTTTTTTTAATATATATATTTTTAATCCTCACCTGAGAATATTATATGTTGATTTTTTTTTTTTAAGAGAGAGAGAGGAAGTGAGAGAGAAACATCAACATGAGAAACATTAATCGGTTGCCTCCCGTGTTTGCCCTGACTGGGGATCGAACCCTCAACCTTTTGGTGCACAGGACGATGCTCCATCCTACTGAGCCACCTGGCCAGGGTCAGAGGTGCCTATGTTTAATATTCGGCAAGTGCAGTTCTGGTCTTCTTCTGTAAAGCTATTGAAGTTCATAGTTTCAAAAAAGAAACTTCAGCTAAGTATAAAGTACTCCAAAATTAGGGCCACAGCAATGTGTCCCTAGGTGGCCACTAGGGACAGTGCTGGTCACACTCAAGAGCCAACTTGCAAAGACAAATACCCTGTGATCTCACGTATAAGAGGAATCTAATGAGCAAAATAAACGAATGAACAAAATAGAACCACAGGCATGAAAACATGGGACAGACTGAAAGTGACCAGAGAAGGAGGAGGGGGATAATGGTGGAAAGGAGGGGAAGGGCCTAGACAAAGAACATGTATGAATGACCCATGGACACGGACAACAGTGTGGGAATTAGCTGCGGGAGGAAGGGATGGGATGGGCGGAGGAGGGCAAAGGGGGAAAAATTGGGAAAACTGTGATAGAATAACAACACAAAAGGATTTTTAAAAATAGAGCCAACTTGCCACCTCCTAGGCTCTCTGTCCTGGGCAGACTTAATTATTTTCCCTTTCATGTTCCCCATGGCCTTTATTCCTAACACAGGCATGGTTCTTGGACATTGGATGATAGACAGCATTTGTCTCCTGGGTCCGCTTTAACCATGTGAATGGAGCATCTGAGACTGCCAGAGGCTAGTGTAGAAATACCCCAGCTGCCTCCCCTGCAGGTAGGATAACTCTGAGATCTGGGTTCTAGGCTGACTGCCAGTTTCCCTAGGGGAAATAAGCTCTCGGCACCCAGTGGGGCAGCTGGCTTGCTAACATACCCTTTACTGGCGGTCTTCCCTTCACTGACTCATGTCTTCACTCCTCTGCCTCCACCTCCAACATACATCGCTCAAATCCTTGCCTAGGGTCTGCTTCTGGGGGAAACCCGCCTTAACACCAGGTTAGGCTAGAAACCTCCCCTGTTAAGGCTGTCACGTGAATTCAGAGAAGAGAGCAGGCATCACGTGCCCAGAGTGACACACAGTAGGCACTCAGCAAAAAGAACTGCCCTTCCATGGGGGCTGCTCCCATCCCAGTTCTTCTGTGTATTCCCACTGAGCCCTGCAAAGCCTCCCTGGGCTGTCTAGGTCATGCTCGTCTATTCTCCCAACAGCAGTTACAACTTCCACTTACAGCTCATCTTTATGACTTGTTAAATCCACTAGGGTCACCTCTGACGAGCTTCCCTTGCTCTTCTTGTCGCGCATGTGTTAACCCTGCTCTGCCGTGAAGAAGAGGTAGGTAAACAGGTGTGCCTGTTCGTGAGCGGGCTGCGAACAGGAAGCGTTTCACAGCGTAATCTCATTAAGGATGGCCACCCAGAACAGGGGTCTCACACTGAAGAGTGCATCAGAACCCCCGAGGGAGCTTATTCGAAACGCAGATTCCTGGGTCCCTCCTGAAGAGCTTCTGAGACCAAAAGTCTGGGTGGGGCTCAGGATTTGCATTTTAGTAACTTCCCTCAGAGGTTCTGATGAGGGGGCCCCTCAGTAAACACCTGGAGAAACGTGGTCCTTTTCTTTGGTACCCACACAGTTGTCCACCTTTAAGTGCCTGGAGCAGAGTGAACTCCCATCCAGTCACCCATTCACTATCTCTTACTAGACCCCTCCTTTGTCCCAGCCATGAAGCTGGCAATGGGACTTCCACAACATTCAAGAACACAGCCCATGTCTGCCACTTTAAGCACACTGCAGGCCACCTTTAAACACACAGTAGGTCCTCAATGATGAAAGGAGGCCAGGGCTTTCCTGGGGTAAAGGACAGAAGCTGGTGACTCAGGGTTGTTACAAAATGTACCTGAGTGTCTTTTGCACAAAGTCAGCTCATAACCCACTTCACTCATACTTTATTCTTCTCTCACAAGCATTCAAAAAATGGCTCTTTTCTTCTCTCCCAAGCCCTGTAAGTCTCCTCAAGACGCAGTGGGACCTTTGACCTGCAGGGCTTTCCACCCTCAGTGCCACCTGGCTACAGGAGGGAGGGAGAAGCAGGTTCGGGGAGGTAATACAAACTCACATGTCTAGCCATGTGGACTGACTTACATACTTGTTGCCCAGGAAAAACAGATCACACTTTGCAGTTCTTTGGGCCGACTTTTTAAAGCACCTACTATGTGCCAGAAGTCCTAGGAGTGCAGAAGTGACTAAGCCAAGCCAGTTTAGGGAAGAGAATGAGTATTTTTCCTTGGTGCATTGCCACCCACTGGTCAGCGATTAATAAAAACAGAAATCAAATTGAATGAGTCATTTTTTCAGCACAGAATCATGGCCCCCACCTGGGTCTGACGGGCTTTACCTTCCCTTCACTGAGGTCACACAGACCCTGATTCATTGACTAGAAATATCCGGAGGGACCACAAGCACTTATGTGTTCACATGTCTGTGGTGAGTGTTTCTGGGAACAGAGAGCCAGGAAGCTTTTAAATTTATTTAAGAAAGTTAACACAATGTTAAAAGCAAACGCAGTGGTATCTTCTAAAAATCATCACCGTAAGTCTTGACTAAGAAGAGTTCATTCTAATAATAAAATGTATTTCAATGCTAGAAAAATAATACAGTTCAATCATACTGATTGATCCGAGGAGATAAACACATGATTTTCCCTGTAGATGACAGTAGGTGTTTCAAAATCTGCTTCAAGATTTGAAAAACTAAGAACACAAGACATTTTCTTACTGTTCTGGGGAATGTCTTTCCAACTAATAACCAATATTATATTTAATGGGGAAACATTTGCGATATTCCCACTAAATTCAGGTAGAAGAAAAAGTAACCCACCATCATTACTTTACATTATTGTGGAAGCTGAGGAAAGGGTAGATGGATGAATGGGTAGATAGAAGGAAGACAAATATTAGGAAGAAGAGGCCCAAGTCGTGATTATATGTACGTATGGTGACTACACCCAGAAAGCCAAAAGTGTGAACCAACGGGAACTCCCAGACACTCATCAGTGGAGTAGAAATTATTCATAATTTTCACGTGTAATATCAAAACAACAAATATAAAAAGCAAAAGCCATTTTCACATGTTTTAGCCCAGTAACTGCACATCTAGAAATTTGTCTCGGGAAATAGCGTGGGGTGCACGGGCAGATGTTACGTTCCAGGATTTCCATCGTTACGCTATTTATAAAACCACAAAAGGAGAAACAGCCTCAATGTCCCGCAAAAGGGGACCAAGTAAATAAGTTCCAATTTCCCTAGGAGGTGGGTGGGATAGGAAACAGTACTTTAAAATCATATTTTAGGTGAGTAATACTTATTGCCAGAGAGAGGGTATGATACACTACTAAATGAAAAAGGAACAATAACACACACGAAGCTTAGTATAATCTGCTTTTGTAAATTATAGGTATGAGCACAGAAAACACACTAGAAAGACTCCCACACAAACATGAAAACTATTATCTTGGTGGTTTTGTTTACCTTTTCTTCGTGTTTATTGGTAAGTCATCAGAAAAGAAACGTGCTATTTAAAACTTGAGTTGACACAACATTTATGAATGGCAGGCACTACCTGCAGCACTTGGTGAGGACACGCCTGTGTCTCGAGTCACATGTGCTACGGGTACTCAATGCCAGATATGGCAGAGCCTCTCCATGGGCCAGTGACAAGCTAATAGCTTTTTCTGCTTTATGGCTGACTTGGACTGTGATTATCTGCGACATAAAACCAGACCTATGTAATCATAAAACAGGCTGTCTTGTGCACTGAACCCTGGAGAAAACCTAACCCAATGGCCAACTCTCTCATACACCCCATAGTGCAATGCTCTCATTCACATCTTTGGCATTCCAAGAAAGCCACAGTTTCCATGGAACTGACCTTGCGATTCAAACCTAGCAGCTGTGGACAAATGCCAGGGCTTCTGAGAGCCCAGCCTGTGGCTGGGAGGGACTGTCTGGCCCAGGTGAGAGGATGAGACGGCTCCGATTCACCACATACCCTGTTTCCCTGCCTCCCAAGGAAACAGGCAGGCTAGGCAGAACAAAGATGTAACAGCTGGCATTGCTGGGAAGTGCAGTCGACCAGTTGTCAGGATGGACGACATTTCTCTAGTGCCCAGAGGAAGAAGACAAAGAGGGCCACCACCTGGGGACAGTGCAGCCAAGGGTCAGCTGGGTGGCTGGCCCTGCCCCTTCCCACAGGCAGCACCCAGCCTGGGACAGGCTGACTCAACTAAGAAGCAGAGCAGAGAAGGGGGTTGTGATGCTTGCCAGCTGGCATGGAAAGAAGTCCAGCATGTTCTGTGCTTTAAACCAGAGAAGCTGCCCCATGCCTCCTTCACCTCACCCCTGACAACAAGTCCTCCTTTCAGGGTGGTCCCCACCCCCTCCCACCCTCTCTTCCCCCGGACCTCCTTTCCCTTCTGCCCTCGATGCTTGGACTGGTGGCTTGATGAAGCAATATGGCAGCTGTGTAACTCTGAACAAGTCTCACGACATTTCTCAGCCTCTGTTTCCTCATCTAGAAGAGAGGGCAGACAGCAGCACCTACCTCGTAGGGTTGCCACGAGGATTAAAGTGTAGGAGGGTTGGTGGCTTATCGCAGCACCTGACACCTTGTGAGCACCTGGTAATGTTAGACTTGCTTATTTTAACCTGATGTTGCCTCTTCGCAGTGTGGTATTTTACTTGGGTTTGGGGAGTACCATTAGGGAGTGGGGCGAAAACTCCAGGATGCTTTAATGAGAGTGTTTCACTATGAGCAACTGCGGCTCAGCCTTGCTGGAGACCCTCTGAGAGGCCATGGAACACACCCCAGAATGTCCCACCAAGAGGTGAGGGTGCCAAGTGTTTATCTGCTAATTCCCATCCTTCTCTGATGGAGGGTCACTCCTGGGCTGTTAACTCCCAACACTTCCCGTCTGCCTGGGTGCAAGCTGAACACGCACCCATGGCAGAGGACACACAGGGCACACTTGCAGGGGTGCTGGGACTTGGGTGGGGCACTCACAGCATCTGCTACAGTGGACGAAGGGGTGTTGAAGAGTTTGATCCCTGGATGTCAATTAAGCTAAAAACTGTTGGGCCATTGCAGGGCTTTGCCAGGCAAGCTGGTCTTCCAATAAGGAAATATGCGAAATAATCATTCACATATTTATTCATTTCTTCCAATCTTCATCCAGTCATTCGCCGAGCATCTATTGAGCACCTACTGACTGCTGTGTGCCAGTCATGGTGTGAGATGCTGCAAGACTCAAAGAGGTGGAGCTGGGTTTTGGAAGGCAGAGAAGAGCCCGAGGCGTATTCCAGGCAAAGGGACCAGCAGGGAGGACGTCCTTGTGTGCTGGAGCTGGGACACGCAAGAAAACAAGGCAAAGACAAGGAGGGCAAATGGGTTAAGACTGTCCCAGAGGCTTCCAACCCTCATGGGGAGGCGTTAATGCGCTGGGGGACACGCCAGGCACACGGTGAACACGGAATCCATTCTGGCGGTCGGAATGAGGCTGCATCTGAGAGCCATCATCTATTTCTAAAGAGAAAAGTGGTAAGTGTTCTAGGAAGGTGACGGCGGTGGGCTGAATAATGGCCCCAGCGGGGAAGCCCACCCCGCATCTCTGAACCTGTGAGTATGTTACATTACACGGCCAAGAGGGCTTTGCAGATGCGACCAGGAACTTGCGATGAGCAAGAAGATTATACTGGATTATGCAGGGTCCTTATAAGAAGGATGCAGGAGGGGTCAGAGGTCGGAGCAGAGTGCGGAGCGATGCAGCCACAGCCCAGGAGTGCTGGCAGCCCCTGAAAGCTGGAGAAGGCCAGGAACAGGTTCTCCCCAGAGATTCTCCAGAAGGACCAGCCCTGCTGACACCTTGACTTCAGCCTCGCAGACTGATTCTGGACTTCCGACCTCCATAACTGTGAGAGACACAGGTGTGCTGCCGTGAGCCACAGAGTTTGTGGTAATTTGTTAAAGCAGCAACAAGAAAACGAATACAATGAATGGATGAAGTTGAGGAGAGAGCAGGGGAGTCAGGGAACGACTGCCAGGTCACAGGGCATAGTGACCTAAGGGTTGGGCTGCCCCCACGGAGCGGATGGTTTAGAAAGGTGTTACAAGGACAGAACCCCAGGACTTGGCAGAGATGGGAGAGGCGCAGGGGAGGGGACAAATGCCGGCTCAGGTTCCTGGTCTGGGTGATCTAGCAGACAGTGGTGACTGGGGGAAGGCAGTGTTGCTCGGGGGAGACTTGAGTTCCAGGCCCCATGACCCGCTGGGACCAAGGAAGTGCTGACCCTCCCTCTCCTTCAGGGCGGCCTTTCTTCGCAGTCTGAGCCCCTGCAAGGCTTGTGCATGCCAATGAGCTCACCCAGAAAACCAGTGTGGTCAAAATATGCAAGAGACCCAAGCAGGGGGCTGCAGGGAACAAAGTCTGGATGTTGCCTGGGTGGCCAGGGGAGGCGGGGAGGGGATTTGGGTGGGGTGGGCCGGAAGTGAGGCCAGCAGTGCCCTAGATCCTAGCTCTGGAGTTGACCCTGCACAGCAGGCTGGGCGTCCACTGCAGGCCTCCAGCTGGAAGCAGTCCACACGTGGATTTGTGGACCATGTGCAGCTGAGGATGGGAGGCCGCTGGATGGGGTCTTCACTGACCACAGCCAGCTCACAACCAGCACTGCAGGCCCAGAGTCATCCCTCCCTTTCCAAGTCGCTTTCCATCCACCTTCAGCCTGCTGACACAATGGGGCTAGCGGGCCACTACGTGGCCCCAGTTGTGCCCTTAATCAGTCTAAACTGCTCCAAGAAGAGGGACGTGGCACCGCTGTGAAGTGCTGATGGCACAACATTGGAGAGAATAGTAAATAAAAAGGAAACACCCGAGAGAGAAGCCAAAAAGGAGATGCCAGCATTTATGCAACTAGGCCAGAGCTCTGCGACCCCCCTCCTGGGGGAAAGGTGGAAGCCCACACCAGAAATGCAAATGTTTTCTGCAGCCTCAGGATAGATCCGTGGAAGGCTGAACACCAGGTGTCTAGTAAGGCAGTGAGGGACGGACAAACCCAGGCAGGTGGAGGGCCCCTCCCTTCTCCAGAACGTGAAGACTGGAAAGGTTAGGACCTCCCAGGGAGACAAGGTGGGTTGGGAGGGTTAACACCATCTGAGCATCACTGTATACCTGGCTCTGTGCTGGCTACAGAGTATGCAGCCTGGGTGCAGCCAGCCAGATGCTTTCAAGGGGCTCACAGGCCTCTGGTAGGGGGGGGCAGACATGGAGATAAAGGAGTCCTGGGGGTGTTCTGATAAAAATCGAAACAGCATAAGGTGGGCATGGGCGCCACCACGAGAAGAAAGGTCTGTTCCACCCGGTGGTTCAGAAAGTCTTTATAGAATAGGCAACCCTTTTTGTTCAATTCCTGTAAAATTCACAAAACAGAAATTTCATCACTTTGAAGTGATCAAGTTCAGCAGTGTTTAGAACATTCAGAATGTTTTACAGCCACCACCTCCATGCAGTGCCCGAACATTTTTATCACCCTAGAAGGAAGTTTTAGACCCATCTAGCAGCCCCTGACCCCCCATCCCTCCAGCCCCTAGCAGCCACCTCTCTGCTTTCTGTCTCTACGGATTTACCTTTTCTGGATATTTCATATAAATAGACGCATACACCATGTGACCTGTGTGTCAGGCTTCTTTCACTTAGTATAATGTTTCCGAGGGTCATCCGTGTTGTAGTAGGCATCAGACCTTCATTCTGTTTTATGGCCAAACGATAGAAGAGGTGATTCTTGAGCTGCTCTTGAAAAATGAGGAGGTGCGTGGAAGCCAGGGAGACACCGGGGAATGGCACACCTGGCAGAGGGGGGGACACTGACACAGCACGGAGGCATGACGCCACAGGGCCTCCTCTGGGGGCCTTGTGATGACTGGAGGGGTCGAGAGCCGTGAAGGATGAGGGTTAGAAGGTAGAAAGTGCCTGCTAGCAGGTGGAGGGGACTTGGCATGTAGGTGACGGGAGTCACAGAAGGCGAACCAGGGCGACATGACCAGATCCCACTTCAGAAAAGATGTTCCGGCTGCAGGGTGGACCGCGGAAGCAGGGAGGCCGGTTAGGTGGCTCCTGGGAGGTGACGGGGCCGGAACCAAGGCAGGGGCCGTGGGGACACAGAAGAGGGAAGGCCTGCAGTGTTTAGTTAAGCAGGCAAACCTAACAGCCTTGACCCACCCACCTTGGATGTGAGGGTGACAGATAGGAAGGGTCTCAGATGAGTTCTGGCAGGAGATAGCTTGCAGAAAGGGGATGAAGTGATCTGCCGTAGTAGGTGAGTTAACTCTGAGGGGTCCGTAGGCCATCCAGGTGGATGCCCCCGCAGCAACTGGCTGGTTCCTAGGACTGGGCCAGGAGAGGTATTTGGGCTGAAGGGAAAGGTTGATGACTCTTGTTTCATTTCTTCCTTACCGCAGCCTGCATTACAGAGCAGGTGTGTTTCCATTCTACAGATGGGAAAATGGGGTTAAGCCACATACCCAAGGCCACTCAGCTGATAAGTAGCAGAGCTGGGCTTGCAAACCGACATTTGGCTACTTCCTAAGCCCCCGAGCTTTCCATTAAGCCAAGCCGCCCTTTCAAGTCTTCCCCTGCAGCTCCCACTCCTCTCTGCAAACCCTAAATCCACTCAGCACTTCCTCGGAAGAAGGAATTTGGGCCTGGGTGCAACACAGAGAAGCACTTCTGCCATCTTGATGTTCAACTGTGATGGGCAGGAGGTGGAGAAAGGAGAGGGAGCGAGGAGGGCAGTGTTTTCCAAGTAAACACTTAACATTCCCCAGGATGTACAGGAGACACTGCTGAACCTGAATTAGACCCCAGTGTAGTGAGGACCTAGCAGCCTCAGATAAGGTAACCAGGGAGACGTCCCTGGGGTGGAGAGTCGGAAAACTGCATATTTTTTTATGCCACTCAAGTGCCCACTCTGGCCTCTCAAGGTAATGACATTAGCTGATCTTTCCCATGTCACGTGGCCCAGCTTACGATGCCACGGTGGGGAATTAACAATCTCATGAACAAATTTGGGGCTTTGGGGGGCTTCTTAACTGGTAGGAATAAACCAGCGCCACAAGCAAACAAAACCCAGGGGAGAGTAAAACTATCCCCCCCCCAAATAATTCAGGGACATGATTAGGTGCCATTCAAAGCAAGAGAGGCGATGAGGAACCCTTATCTTAATGAAGAAAAACAGCATCTTCTCAGAATGTTTCTGTAAATGAGTCCAGCTTGCAGTCTCAGGGCCAAGCAGCCCAGGCCGCTGAGGCTGGGCTTGGCTATCAGGTTGTCACTGAACTTGCATCTGAATAATTCAATGTGATTCAGCCACACTTTTTAACAGAAAACCTGATGATGTTTGCGGGGTCATTAGGCATCACTGGCTATAGATCTGCACCTCCGTGCAATGGTCCCCCCACGGTTCTCTGAGCCAGCTCCTCTCCTGCCCTGCCCCCCCCCCCCATTGCTGTTATGAGTCTCCATTCTCCCTACACAATAGCTCCAGACAGCGTTCTATCGCTTCTGAATGTAGGAAATATTGTACTTTCTGCTCTCACTGGGCTCATCAGGTGGCTAGAGAACATGTGACTGTCAGCTTTCAGGTTCGAGTTCCTTTTCTTGGCATGGAGATATCATGTTCTGCAGCTGGAAAATGCGTGGGGACGCACTCTGAAATCTGGTATCCAGCACATTGTAGCTCCCGTTGCTACAATTACTTTTGTGTCTCTGAGAAAGCTTATTTTGTGACACAAGAAAAATGAGAAGGCAAAATTCTCATTTATTAAAAAATGTTTTTCTTATTATGCCTGGGTGGTGTAAATTGGTTATTTTTGCCTACACAGCATCCGTTTTACCTCCTCCTAGTAATGCACAATTATCTGGGGCAGGGTAAGCACGCTTCTCCCCTGCCACCACCCCCTGATTCCTGGCTGGCACGTGACGAGAGTTGCCAATAAGTATATCCTATTTCCTTGGACAGGGTGATTGGTTCAGGGATGTGCAGATGACTTATGGTAGGTGAACTGTCAATTTCATTGGCAGCATGAAAAAAGAAACACCATCTTCCCATGACAACTGCTATCTGTAAGCTTCCTGTAAGTAAGCCTGGAGCTGCTGGGGGCCACCATGTGAGAAATGAAGTGAAACAAAGATATGAAAAGAGAGGGTGATTAAATCCTGAAGCAGCATTTGTGCTCCTGGAACGAGCTATACCTGAAGTCCATTTTGGCCAAACTATTCAGTTATGTGATCCAGTTTGAGTTGGGTTTCTGCTCTTTCAAGCAAAAGGGTTCTGTTTCCTGTTACAGTGCTTTTTGCTCAAAGGAGGTGTGAGAAGTTATTTCTTCATTCAACCAATAGCAAATCTTGCTAGCTCTGTCTTCAAAAATCTATCCCAAATCTCACCACTTCTCATCACCTACATGGTTACCATCAAGGTCCAAGCCACCAATATCTCTCACCTAAAGCACTGAGAAAGCTTCCAACTTGATTTCACCATTTCCCTGTTCATCCTTCTTCAGCCTATTTCCACTTAGCAAGCAAGCAAAAAGAGCCTTTTTAAGTCTCACTCGGGCCACATCACTTTTCTGTTCAAAGCCATTCAGTGGCTCCCATCCCACTCTGGATAAAATCCAAAGGCCTCCCACCACCTGCAGGGCTTTGTCATGGCCTGCGAGGCCATGCGGATCCAGCCAGCACCCTCTCCGACCCGTGTCCCATCACCTTCCACCTCGCCTTCTCGGCCCTGGCCATGCCACCTCCTTGCTGGTCCTTGCTTGTGTCATGTACATTCTCACCATAGGACCTTTACACCTGTTCCCTCTTCTGCTAACATTTCCCTGCCTCCCTCTCATTGCTCAAATTTCACCTTTTTCAGGCCTTCCTCGACCATCTCATCTAAAATAGCCCTCCATGCTCTTATTCCCTCGCCTCACTTTATTCTGTAGCACCTTCTGCTGCCTGATATTATGCCTACTTTCCGTTTGTGGACTGCCTGTCTCCCGCACTGGAGTGCAGGTTCCGTAAGGACAGGGATTTGTCTCTCTGGTGCACTGCTGTAGCCCGGGGTCCAGAACCGTGCCCAGCAGGTCACAGGTGCTCAGCAAATATTTACCGAGAGCCTGAGCAAGCGTATACATATAATGAATGACCTTGGGCAATTAGCAGCCTCTTTCGCACATCCATTTTCCCATGTGGAAAGAAAGAGATTGGATGAAATCTATAGTTTTCAAAGTATAGCTCACCTTCAGGCTGAGTGAGGGTGGTAGGGGGCACTCCGGGGCCCTTCCCTGCTCCCACAGGGCAGCTCAACTTTTAGCTATATATATAGGGCCCAGCACAAATAATACCCCCTTTTTATTACAAAATCTTTTGCTACAAAATCATAAGCACGTAATTCTGTAACATAACAATATCACACTCAAGCACACCATATGATATTTTAGGTGAAATGTTCAAATTAAAACTATAAGCTGTTACACCCATATTATTACCCTACCAACCACACTCGAGCAGGTGTTACTTCGGCCAGACCCCATATATTGGGGTTCTATAAAAGAAACAAGCACATAAGGCTGTTAAAAAGTGGCTAAGATAATCTGGGTGACTTCAGTGCTAAGCTCCCCGTGTCATATCAGGACTCTTTACATTGCCTCTTAGCAGAAGATTTTGTGGGTTTTTTCTTTGCCTTAAATTCTGAGAAAGTCTTAGTAGAATCTCTTTCTCTTCATTAAAGAAGCACACAGGTTATTGTCTTTTGGCAACAATTTATTATCTGGTCAGTACTGCTGACCCCTCTGCTGTGGAACGTCCCCACAGGGAGGTCCCTGTGCTTTGGGTGTTTAAAGGAAATCCTTTCCCTCCTCCTCACTTGGCAACAGATCTCTCGTTTTTCTTTTACCACGTACAATTCAGAGAAATTGGCAACTTTCTTTAAAACTAGGGAGATGTGAAGTTTAAACAGGAAGAGAACATTGATCCATGCATGAGCCTAATTAAAAAGCGTCTCAGTAGGCTGTGCATCTTGCCTATTCTCGCACCATCTCTTGCAGGCAAGTTTCCTCCACAGACTCAGCATATTGAGAGATGCACGGGGTGGGGGGTGGGGGGTGGCGTTGTGGGGAGGCTCAAAGTAAACCTCAGGTAATAACCTTCCTGGGGGCTTCCCCCCAGGAAAGGGGCTCTGAGACCTGTCTTCTTACAACAGCTTAGAAAGTTGGTGGAGAGGCCAGAAAACCTGGGGACCAAGGCTCATATAATCTGAACAGCACTGGTTCCTGCAGCCCTCTTGGGGGATACCAATATTTAGGGGCAGGAGGAGAAATGAAGGCAAGAGACAGAAGAAAAGGGTGGGGGAGGGAAGCGACTTCTGTGTATTTAACGTCAATCTGCCGGCAGGTCTTTTAATCACAAGGGTACAGAGATGCTTCTGCAGGCGAGAGAACTTGCCTGACTCCCACAATGGAGACCGTGATGGAGCCAGGACCCCAGCTCAGGCCCAAGGTCAGGATTCTTTCCAGAACACTGCACTGCCACCCAGGAGGCCCGGCAACATGTCAGGGAAGCCAGGAGCATGGAAGGGTTAGGAGGGATGCTGTGGTCGTTTTTAGGTGTAACAGAAAGGTCAAGAAGGACATCTCCTGAAAACCCATCACTTGAGTCTGATCCTCATGTGGGGAAAGTGTGTCAGGGTGATCTTTGCAATGTGCAGCTCTGAACACAACTCCTGTGCTGAGAACCCTTCCCCGGTCTCCCCACGGCCAACTTCCTTTGCTCACACCGTTCCCTCTGCCAGGAGTGCCCTTGCCCAACTCCTCACCGAGCTCTTGTGCCCTCATTAATACTCTTGTTCTGCAGCACGTGTACAGAAAAGCCTTCTCCGAGGCCTTGAGTCAGGCTTAGCAAGTCTGGGTGATGATAATAACAACGAGGGTCACAATGAAATAACATTTACTGAGCACTTCCTCTGGGCTAGACTCTGGTCTAAGTGTTCTTTGTGCAGTACGTCATTCAATCCTCATAACCATCCTGTGTTGTCAGGTCTTATTATTTCATAGGTGAGAAGCCAAAGCACAGAGGAGTTAAGGAGCTGCGGGTAACAGGATGGGGGGAGGGCCATGGGGAGTATTATGAACTGAATGTGTGTCTGCCCCCAAAATGCCTATGTTGAAGCCCGATCCCCAATGTGGCTGTATTTTATTTGTAGATGGGGCATTTAACACAGCAATTACAGTTAAGTGAGATCATAAGAATGGGGCCCTGATCTAATAGGATTAATGTCTTTATAAGAACAGAGAGAG
>PVJD01014397.1:0-29290 GCA_004026545.1 Mormoops blainvillei
GAAAAAGAGGAAGGATCAAGTCAAGGAACACAGATAAGGACCCATGGACAAAGACAATGGGAGGAGGGGGAGGACTGAATGTGGGAGGGGAGGGGAGGGCAAGGGGAGAGTAATGGGGAAAAATGCGGACAAATGTAATTGAACAACAATAAAAAAATTAACATAAAAAAGAAAAAAATTTGAAAGAAATAAAATGTGTTGGTTATTTGGTGTTGGGTGGTGTTGGGCGGTGTTGGGCGTGTGAGTGAGGGAATGGGAGGAGTGAAGAATAACTTCTGGAGACTTCTGATTCTGACCGTGATGTTATATCGGACTATCACTGAAAATGGGCGTACAAGTCGGACAAAATGTATTTTTTAACGGACACTTTGAAGGAATTGGGGAACAAGCAGCAAAGGCGTGACTCCAAATGCTACAACCCCTGAGATAAGGGCGCATGTGGGAGGCGAGCACCACAGTCACCCTGCTTGTCCCCAAACAACAGAGGAGAAAGGGCAGAAGCAATGTTTAAAGAAATACTGGCTGAGGATTTTCCAAAGCCGACGAGAAGACACGAAACCCCAGATTCAAGGAGGCTACAAACATTAAACAACACAGATGCAAAGTAAATCCCATAAGTTACAACATGACCTGGCAGTTCCACTTCTAGAGAAATTAAAACACGGCCACTCAAAAATATGGCCGCTGTGAACATTGGTGAACAGTCACACAAACGTTCACAGAGGCACCATCCATAGTGGCCTCGAGTGGAAACAGCCCAAGTGTCCATCAACAGATGAATGGATATAAACAAAATGTGGTCTCTCCATACAATGTGACATTATTCTGCCACGAAAAGGAATGGAGCACTGACACGGGTCGCAACCTGCGGGAAGCTTGAAATCATTATACTTAGGGAAGGAAGTCAAACACCGAAGATCGCACTTGACTGATCCCATTTATATGAAATATTCAGAATAGGTTAAAACCATAGAGACAGAAAGGAAATTAGTAATTGCCTCAGGCTGGAAAGAGGACAGGGCAGGATGGGGAGTGACTGCTAAAGGGCTCGGTGTTTCTTTAAGCGGTGATAAAAATGCTGTAAAGTAGGCTCTGTGATGGTCGCACAACTCTATAAATATATGAAAAGCCATTGAATTGCAAGCTTTAAACAGATGGACCTCATGGTATGTGAATTATATCTTTTTTAAAAATTTCATCTTTATCGTATTTTTTTTTTACGTTACCTTTTAGTCCCCTTATACCCCCCCACCCCACCCCCCAAATTGCGTCTTAACAAAGTTGTTAAAAACTCTAGCATTATTTGGTCCAGTCCTATTAGTAAACACATGAAGGAGACACACATTTCCCTCCCTCGGGTGATAGAGGACAGTCATAGCACATTTGTTATTTAAAGCGTTACTCAAAATATACTGATGTCTCTGTTGCAGAACCTGCGGAGGGCCTGGGCGCCGTCTGGTCTGCGGGGGGGGGTCAAGACCAGAAAACAGCTGAAGATGCCTCATAGATGGTGATGTCTCTCACAGAGACGGTATCCGCGGGTTGTTCTCTTGATTTTATTTTCTGCCAAGAAATGAACTGATTTGAGAAAGAAAGGAAGGGAGGGAGGGATGCAGGATGGAAGAATATGGAGAGCTCTACAAAGGGAATATATGTGAGTAAATATAAGCAAAAAAAAAAAAAAAAAAAAAGAAAGATGGTTTAAAGCAGCACCAAAATGCCCTTTGGGGTTTAAAATATATGAAAAGAACAGTGTCAAAGGCAAGGGGGAGCCCTGGCCTGTATGGCTCATTTGGTCAGGCATTGTCCCACAAAGTGAAAAGTCACAGGTCCGACTCCTGGTCAGGGTACAGGCCTGGGCTGCGAGTTTAGTCCCCGGTCGGGGCACGTACAGGAGGCAACAAATTGATGTTTTTCTCTCACATTGATGTTTCTCTCTCCCTCTGTTCCTCCCTCCCTTCCACTCTCTCTAAAAATAAAAAAAAAAATCTTTAAAAAAAGGCAAGGGGGGAGTCAATGCCAGGATGCTGACCCAATTTTTAGGGTGATTCTAGAGTAATAACACAAGTGACACCACCGGAAAAAGGTGAGAAAGGAGAAAGGAAGGGACGAAGAGCAGATGGGACAGCAGAGAACAAATAGTAAATGTGCTCTTAAACATATCAGGAGGAGGACGGGGAGTTACTGTTTTGTTTTGGCTTTTTTTTAAGTATAAAATTTTTATATTTAGAATTAGCCAGCTGGACTCAGTTTAGATGATCCCAGTTTTGTTGGCAACACCCAAAGCATCACAGTCGGGAGCCAGTGGAACACAGGCCTTTTTCTCTCCATCGGGCCTGATCGGGGTGTTGACCTTGGCCACGTCAGTGTCACAGAGCTTCTTCACAGCCTGTTTGATCTGGTGCTTGTGGCCTTGACATCCACAGTGAACACAAGTGTATTGTTGTCTTCTGTCTTCTTCATGGCTGACTCGGTGGTCAGGGGGAACTTGATGATGGAATAGTGGTGAGCTCGGTTCTCCTGGGGGCGCTCTTCTGAGGATACTTAGGTTGCCTTCGGAGCCACAGCGTCTTAGGCCTTCGGGTCTTCTTTCTTTTGCGGCTGTGGATGCCTTCTAGCACTGCTTTCTTTGCCTTCAAAGCCTTAGCCTTGGCTTCGGCTTTGAGAGCCATCTTCATGCTGTTTTCTCTTTTAATCCTCACCCGAGGAACACTTACTGATCTTAGAGAGAGAGGAAGGGAGGGAGGGAGGGCGGGAGAGAGAGAGAGAGAGAAACATCGATGTGAGAGAAACTTTGATCAGTTGCCTCTTGTACGTACTGTGACTGGGGATCGAACCCGCAACCCAGGGATGTGCCCTGACTGGGAATCGAACCCTCAACCTTCATTTTATGGGACAATGCCCCAACCGACTGAGTCACAGTGGCCAGGGCAGTAGTTACTGTTTAATGGACAAGATGATGGAAAAAGTTTGGGGTACAAATAGTGAGCTATGTACATAACACTGTGAATGTATCTAATGCAACTGAACTGTACACAAATGGTTCGAATAATAAATATTATGTCATGTATATTTTACAAAATAAACACACACACACAAACACGTCAGCAAACATATTAAAATTTAAATGGATAAATAATGATTGCCAGGCTGGATTAAAGGGAAAACCTAACCATATGCTGCTTAAAAGAGACACATGATATATTTTCAAAACAGCTTTATTGAGGTAGAATCGACATAAAATAAACAGCACATATTTAGAGCTTACATTTTGAAAGTTCTGTCTGTGAAACAGTCACCATCCTCAGTTTAGAGGATGAACATATCCATCACCCAAAAAAAGTTTCCTTGTGCCTCTGGTGACCTCTTCCTCCAGCCCATCCCTCCCCACCCACCCTTAGGCAGTCACTGATCAGCTCTCTGTAATGAGAGATAAGCCTTCCTTTCCTAGAATTGTACGTAAATGGAGTCATACAGTGTGTACGCTTTTTTTTTCTCTTTTGATCTGGTTCCTTTCAGTCAGTGTAGTTATCTCGAGTCCAATAGTTTTTTTTTTTTAATTGCTAAATAGTCTTTTGTTGAGTGAACGCACAATTTGTTTATCCAGTCACCTGATGGCCATTTGGGCTGTGTGCGCTGTCTGGCTATTGTGAATAGAGCTGCTGTGAACATTTGTGTACCAGTCTTTGTGTGGAAGTATGATTTCGTTTCTCTTGGGTAAATCCTAGGGGTGGAACAGTTGTATCATAGTGTAATTGGATGATATTTTAAGACACTGCCAAACCATTTGCCAAAGGGGCTGAACCATTTCACATTCCCACCAGCAGAGAGTGAGAGTTCCAATTGCTCTACCATTTATATGGAAATGCAAAGGGCCTAGAATAACTAAGACAGTCTTGAAGAAGAACAACCTGGAGGAATTACTGCCAGCAGAAACTAAGACTTACTCTGAGGCTACGGTAATGAAGCCAGTGCGGTGCTGGTGCAGGATAGACGGGCTGATGTAACAGAACACAAGCTAGAAACAGGCCTGTGAAAATACAGCCAGTAGGTTGATGACAAAGCCCCCACATCGATTCGGTGGGGAAAGATAGCTTTTTTACCAACTGGGGTGGGATAAACTGGAAGCCCCTGTGGGAAAACAGGACATCTTGGTGCCTATCTACGACCAGGAACAAAAATCAGTTTGAGATGTAGCATAGACCCAAATACGAAAGGCAAAGCAATGAAGTGCGTACAAGTCAAAGGAGAATATCTTCATGACCTTGTGAAGTTCAAGAACATGCAAAACTAATCTACGTGTCCGTGGTTCTCTTACGTGAGGGACCTTTCCAGGGTGACAGGAATGCCCTTGTACTGGTTTTAAATACATGCACAAATTCTTTGGCACACCTCCCATCAAAAGCTGGACTGAATTCCTTTCCCCTGGAGTATGGGCCGACCTTAGTGACTTGTTACCAATGAAGAGAGCACAGCCCAAGGCAGGCCACCAAAGCTGATACAGCCTTCACCAGGCTCTCTCTTGACGCTCGTCCTTGAAAGCCAACCCTGAGCTGGGAAGAAGCCATAGGCCTGCAAGGAAGAGGCACGTATAGCCTGGCTGGGGCCTCAGCTGAGAGCCAGCATCAATCAGCAGACATGTGCGGGAGTCCCTGGATGGTTCTGGAAACCAGCCTTCAGGCCACCGCAGCTGACACTGAGCAGAACAGATGAGTTGTCCCATCTGAGTCCTGCCCAGATAGCAGATGGCGAAATAATGTTATGATTGTTTTAGCCCCTAAGTTTTGGGGTCGTTTGGTATGTAGCAATAGCTAATTGAAGCAGACTTATATCTTGGTTTAAGCAGTGGCTGTCACATGACTACACACACACACACACACACACACACACATATATATATATATAAATAAATAAAGTTCTTGAGTTACACATGTACAGTTTGTGTACTTTTCTGCCTTGAAGTTACACCTCCCTAACAAATTCTACTAAAAAAAGCCTACTTTCTGAGGTCTGGCTTGGGCAGCTGGGTAGAAGGCAGCGGTACTGCCACACACTGAGACAAGAACCTTGTGGCAACTGGGGATCCCGACTTCAGTTTTGTCATTGAAGCTATGGCACCTGTGAGACATCAAAGAAGACATGCCCGTAGTAGGCATTTGGTAGTATGGGTGAAAAGCTCAGAGGAGAGTTTATTGTTAGAGATGCTATTTGGTGATGATCAATAGACAGACGGTCTTTAGAGCCATGAGAACGAATGAGTTCACCACGAGAGCAAGTGGAGGTAGCAAAGAGTGCCCAGGGTGAGCCCCAAGGGGTTCCTGCCTTGTAAAGATTGAGCAGAGGAGACAGAGAGGGCAGTGTTGCCAGAGGAGGGCAGTTGGGAAGAGCGTGGACACCAAGAGGCCCACAGGACAAAGAAAGGGGTCACTGGTTTTGGCAAGATGATCATGGGTGTCTTTGACAGCACTTTGGTGGAGTGGTAGGGTAGGAGCCAGATTAGAAAGGGTTGAAGAGGGAATGAGAAATGGGAAAATAGACATTTTGGGAAGTTTGGCTATAAAGAAGAACAGAGAATTGGGGTTGTGACTGGACAGAGGTGTTGGATCAAAGGACTTCTTCAAGAATGAAAGCTACTAGGGGACATATTTAATGAAAATAGATCCAAGAGCAAGGGAGAAATTGGTTATGCAGGAGAAAAATGGGGTGACCTTAAGAGCGAACAATTACTCAGAAAAGGGGAAATTTTTGATTGTGGCCATGATAGAATAGCCAATGCCAGAAGAGCCCTCTGGTTGTAATCAACTAGAAAACTAGGCATAATATTTGAAATAACTATTTTTAGATATTGAACAACAGGCACTGCAGGACTGTGATCAGAAGGAAACCAAATGCAGTGACCCCGACAAGCAGCCCAGATTTCTACCTTTGTACCTATGAGGCATTTTCCCGATCATGGTGCAGGAAGGGGGCTATTGAGCAGAACCAGTTATTAGAACTAACGAGCCAATAGTGAAGAAGAAATAGAACCCCAGGAACACCCAAGAGAAATCAAGAATAAAGGAAAAAAGGAACAAAGAACAGATGAGACAAATAGAAAACAAATAGCATGATGGTAGACTTAAGTTCAACCATTAAATGTAAATGGATTAAACAACCCAATTAAAAGGTAGATATTATCAGACTGGTTACAAAAGTAAGCCGAAACCATATGTTGTCTATAAATGCACTTTAAATATAAAGACACAGATAGGGTTTTTTAAAGTTTTTCTTTTTTATTGTTGTTCAAGTATAGTTGTCTCCATTTTCCCGCCACAGATATAAAGACACAGATAGGTTAAAAGCACAGAAAAAGTTCTACTGCAAAGTAAGTTAAGCATAAAGAAGTTGGAGTAGCTACACGCATGCCACACAAAGCAGACATCAAAAGAATATAACCAGAGATAAAGAGGGGCATATCATGATAGCAAAAGGGTCAATTTATCAAGAACATGTAACAATCCTAAATGTGTAGGCACCCAATGCAAAGCAGACGCAGCAAAGTCACACAGAACTGAAATGAGAATCCACAGTTACAGTTGGAGGCTGTGATATATTTCTCTCAGTCTGCCGGGGAGAACTGGTAGACAGAAAATCAGCAAGGATACTGAAGACTCAAACAACGCTATCAACCACCTTGACCTAATTGACATTTATAGGAACACTCCACCCAACTGCAGAATATATTCTCTTAAAATATACATGGAACATTCACTAAGCTAAACCATAAAACAAGTCTCAATCATTTTAAAAGGAATGAAATTATACAGAGTCAATTCTCTGACCACAATGGAATTAAAAACACCTAACAAAAAGGTATCTGCAAAATCCCCAACTACCTGGGAATTAAATGTATTTCTAAGTTATTGGTTAGAGAAGTAATCACGCACTCTGGCTGGTGTGGCTCAGTGGGTTGGGCACCACCCCGCAAACCAGAGGGTCGCAGATTCGATTTCCGGTCAGGGCACGTGCCTTGGTTGCCAGCCAGGTCCCTGGTTGGGGGCGTGCAAGAGGCAACCAATTGATGTTTCTCTCCTTCTCTACCTCCTTCCCTTCCCCTTCCTTTCTCTAAAAATAAAAAATAAAATATTTAAAAAAATTAATCACAGGGGCCCTGGTTGGTGTGGCTCAGCGGACTGAGGGCCAGACTGCGAAGCAAAGGGTCGCCAGTCCAATTCCAAGTCAGGGCACATGCCTGGGTTGTGGGCCGGGTCCCCAGTGGAGTGTGTGGGGGTGTGTGTGCGAGAGGCAACCACACATGGATGTTTCTCTCCCTCTCTCTAAAAATAAATAAATAAATAAATAAATAAAATATTTGTAAAAAATCTAATCACAGGGGAAATTAGAAAACATTATGAGCCCTGGCTGGTGTGGTGTGGTTCAGTGGATTGAGTGCTGGCCTGCAAATCAAAGGGTCACCGGTTCGATTCCCAGTCAGGGCACTGCCTGGGTTGCAGGCCAGGTCCCCAGTGGGGGGCGCCTGAGAGGCAACCTCACATTGATGTTTCCCTCCTTTCCCTTCTCTGTAAAAATAAATAAATCCTAAAGAAAAATAAAAAATAAATAAAAAAACGTTATGAACTGAGTGATGACAGTAGAACATATTCAAATAAGTAGAATTCAACTAAAGCTGTTATCAAAGGGAATTTTTAGCTTTAAATAAATGCTTATGTTAGAAAAAGAAAAGTTTAAAACCAATGATTTTAAGGTTACATTTTAAGAAGCTGGAAAAAGGTGCGAGCAAATTAAACCTGAAATAAGCTTTTATTACTTCAAAGCAAGTAAAATAAAGGAAAGGATAGAGTTGAAATGAACAAAATAGAAAATAGACAAACAATGGAGAAAAAAAATCAATGAAACCAAAATTTGGTACTTCAAAATATTTGATAAAGTTGATAAGCTATCTAGGATAATGAAGAGAAAAAGGAAAGACTTAAGTTACCAGTATCAGGAATGAAAGGGAGGATGTCACCATAATACCTGCAGGTGTAAAGGGATCTTACGGGGGGGGGGGGGGGGGGGGAAATTACTAACTTTATGCTAATTTAGATGAAACAGGCAAATTCCTTGAAAGACACAAATGACTAAAACTGACACGTGAAGAAATAGAAAATCTGAATGGGTTAACAGTTAATGGAAGAAATTGAATTTGGAGTTAAAAACTTCACACAAAGAAAACTCCAAGTACACGTGGCTTCACTGCTGAATCTTTCACACATTTAAAGAAGTTAACACCAAGCACACACAACCCCTTCAAGAAAATACGACAAGGGAACTCTTTCCAATTTATTGTACGAGGCCCTGATACCAAAACCAGGTAAAGATATTACCAGAAAACTGCAGATCACTACCTTTCCTGAACATGGATGCAAAAATTCTCAAGTTATTAGCAAATAAAATAGCAAGTGCCTTTTTTATCTAGGGAATTCAAAGTTGGTTTAATATTTGAAAATCAATTGATTTGGTTCATGACATTGACAAAATACATGTATGGCAATCATACTTAATGGTGAAAGATAACACTTGGCACCTAAAATTGAGAATGAGGCAAGGACATCTACTGTCGCCACTTCTATTTAACATTTGACTAGAGGCCCTAGTGAGTGCTGTAAGGCAAGAAAAAGAACTAAAAGGCAGATTGGAAAAGAAGTAGTAAAATTATCTTTATTTGCAGATGAAGTGATCATATACATAGACTATCCCAAAGTATTTACCAAAAAACTGCTAAAGCTAGTAAGTGAATTTAAGCAAGGTCACAGAATAGAAAGCCAACAGACAAAACTCAATTGTATTCCTATATACTATCAATGACCAATTAGAAAATGACAAAGATACCATTTACAACAGCATAAAACATATAGGAAAAATTTAACAGCCCGCGAAAGTAGTTGGGTGGCAGTGCCGTGGACCCAGGGAGTGGCAATGAAAGCCTCCAGAGGATGTGTGTGTGGGGGGGGGTGTCCTGGTGTTTTGGGTTGGACAGGCAAGAACCCTGAGTTGAAAAGCACTAGAAAAGCTTGAGGTTTTCAGTGGAACAAACTCCACAAGTACACTCGGAGATTGAAACATGAGCTTTTATTACTCCAATACAACTTGGACGTCACCAATGCCTGGCTTTGTGAGGCATGTAGTGTGATTCATGATTGTGGACAGAAAATCATTGTAAGCCTATGAGACAGCCCTGGGCTACGTGAAACCTCACTAGTTCCTAAAACTGTGAGTCTCAGTTTCCTTTTCTTTCTTCTCTGCCTAGCTCCCAACTTCTTGCCTTGGGGCTTCTCACTGTCTGGGTAACACAGGACTCAGGCCCAGGCAAACCTTGGGAAGTGGTCCTTCTGTCACAATCAGTGCCTGGGCCTGATGCCGAGCCTGTGGTCTCTGGAGCCTGACTTGGTTTGGTACCTGTCTATAGCACCCAGGGGTGGCCTGGCTAGCAGGCAGTCACGTGAGGCTAGCTCCCAGCTGCTCAATGAAGCCTACAGACACTGGCCTGATGGGGGCACTGCCAGAGCTCTCCGGGGTACCTCAGCGCACTTGCTTCTCGCTAGTGGACTGAACTGTAGGGCAGCTGCAACTCACTTTCCCATGTTACAAGCGGCTGGGAGGACCCCAGGCCTTATCTGCTCTATTCTACAGAGTGGTCGCTTTCCCTGAGGGCGTCAGCAAAATACAGACAGAAGGGTTAAGCGCTGCTGCTGTAGGCCTGGGCTGCAAACGCCTTGCCCAGGGAACTGGCCCCCCCACCGTTATATCCCACTGTACCAATGGTCCCGCTCACCTCTCCTCTCTGGCCTGCGCGGCCAGCAGCCTTCAGACATGCATTCCTCCCCCACGCACTCCTCTGATGACACCGGCTTTCCTCTCTCCCTAATGCTGGGCTAAAAGCAGGCCTTTGAGGTGTCCTGCCCTACTGACAGCTTCCAGCAGCTGCCCCAGGTGGCTCTGAGCCCAGCCCGTGCCCATTCCCCTACAGCACAGGGGCTGCCATCTGCTCTCCCCTGTGAGGCCGGGGCCACCACCCCTACTGCCCACAGGCTCCTGAGGGTTCATGTGCTATGAGAACTTCCAACCATGAGAACTTTGACTTCCGGGTTTGGGGGATCTGCCCAGGTGAAAAGATCAGCTCTGAAATTCATCACTCTCTTCCGGGCCCTGCCTGTGTTGGTGTTCCAGGCCCAAGCCTAAAGAAGGAGAAGGGAAAGGCCGGTTAGTGAACTGGGGAGGCCCCTCAGCTGCCGGAGGGCCGGTCCGAGGGCTGGGCCAGGGTTCCGCCTGGGCTCCCGGGGCGCTCCCTGGAATGAGGGATTTCTATTCCTAAGCAGAGCTTCTTCAAATAGTATCTGGAATGGAAAATGCTTGCTGGAAGCATGGGTGGGCACTGGCACCCCGAGACTAAGGGAAGGTGCTGTTTCGGGAGAAAGTAAGAGAGCCGGGACAGGGCTTTTCCCAGAATAAGCAACTTCCCAAGGGAGGCATGGGGGCAGCCTGGGCTTCAAGCCGTTACTAGAGGGGGTGGGTGACCTGCCTTTGTGCTGTCCCACACCCATGGGGAGCGGGGGCGTCATAAGCGCATGATCAGAAAAAAAAACACTCACTCTGGCTGGTGTGGCTCAGTGGATCGAGTGCCAGCCCGTGAACCAAAAGGTCACCAGTTTGATTCCTGGTCAGGGCACATGCCTGGGTTGCGGGCCAGGTTCCCGGTTGGGGGCGTGCACAGGCAACCGATCGGTGTATCTCTTGCACATTGATGTTTCAGAAAAGATTTTATTTATTTATTTTCTTTAGAGAGAGGGGAAGGGAGAGAAAAAGAGAGGGAGAGAAACATCGATGTGTGGTTCCCTCTCACGCGCCCCCAACTGGGAACCTGGCCCGCAACCCAGGCATGTGTCCTGACTGGGAATCAAACCGGTGACGTTTTGGTTCGCAGGCTGGTGTTCGATCCACTGAGCCACACCAGCCAGGGCTGAATAGGATCTTAAAAAAAACCCCACTTCGCTGCTTGGGGCTGGCACGAAGAGGCGTGCTTGAGCGGCCCTGGAGGCTGACCCTCGAGTTGCAGAGTGCGCGTGGGGTACCTGGGAGGGAGCTTGATGACAGCAGCTGCAGGCTATCTAGGACCCCGTCCTCGTACAAGGCCAGCTTCTGCACCATCTTCTGTCGGGCTGGGTTGATGACAATCTGCGGAGGCCGCGATGACGCAGAGCTGCCCAGGAGCGATCCTGGGGTGGAGAAAGCGCCCTCTTAGCTTCAGGGCCCATCATCCCCAGGAACTCCTCACTGACACTTCTGGTCTCGGGAGTCTTCTGGGCCTCCCTCCCCCATCCTGCCCGCGCCTAGTTTCCTACCCCTTCAGGACAGAATTCCTCAGTGCCCTGAGAGCAAGGCCTAGGAAGGGCTGGGCCACCACCCCGGCTCCGAGGTAGGCCAGGAGCCTGGTCCTGAACAGAGCCCTCCTTGTTCCCAGCCTTCAGGAAGTGAGTTCCCGGCTTTTTCTTACCCACCTGGGGGGCATGGCCTGGGGAGATGAGACAGCACCAAGCACCAAGCTATCCTCTGCACCCCTTTCTAAGGCCGGCCACCTGCCCTACGGCAGAGGCCTGGAGCTTGCTAGGGACAGACTGGGCTTAATGGCAGGCCCCCGTTCTCTCATCCCAGAAGGCTGGGGGTGAGAAGTATGGGGACTGTTGCCAAAGGAGGTCCCTGGTCCCTCTCCTGGGCACCTGTCCCCAGCTACCTTCCATAGCTGTGGACCGGGGCTTTGGGCCGCTTCCCCATGTCAATTCTTGGGTGGGACGCCCTTGAGTACAGCTGGCCTGCCCAAGGGGTGCCGGGGCCCACGTGGCGGCCCCTTGTCCAGGGTTATCTGGCAGGGCCGGGCCTGCAGAGCAGCTCGCGGTCAGGCGCCAGGAATGCAGGGCAGCAGACAGATCAGACACACTCTCGTCACTCTCCACAGGCTGGTTGGGGCCTTTCTGGAGCCGTTCTGGAGCCTGGGCCGGGGCTCCTGAGGGGACTGCCAAGGGCTGCCAGGGGCTGGCACTGCTGGAGGAGGACATGTAGGAGTTCTCCTGTGGGGAAGGGGGGCTGCGGCTGGCAGCCTCTAGCTCCAGGGACGGCCCTGCCACTGCTGCCTGAAGCTTCTCCAGCCTCTCGTACACCTGCGAGGAGAAAGAGGGGCTCTCAGGGTGAGTGGACTGGGTGGGGCTCTCCTCTGCCCCTGCGCGGGCCAGGCTCGGCCATGAAGGCCAGTCATAACCTTGGGGCTTGGGCTGCCATCTCAGGCCCCACACGGCTGCTCTGGAGCCTGCAAGGACCATTAAGCTGGTACACCCTGCAGCTGGGAAAGTTCTGTCCCCTGCCCCTTTGTCCCTCCCACAAGGAGCACTGAGACACAGCCACCAAAGCTGAGGACTGACAATGGCTTCTCTGTCTTCTAGAAAGTGAATCTCAGTGCCCTGCTGCCCTCAAACGGGGCTTCTCTATTCTCAGCTGTCAGAGGGAAAGAGGTGGGGGCTAGGGAGGAGACGGAAAAGGCAGATGCAGTAGTGCGGTACATCCAGAAGGGGGCACAATAAAAGCCCTTTGACTCTCTATATACCAGGCGGAGTCCGGTGGGGGTCTCGCCACCCCAGGAAGAACCAGAGTTTAAGTGAAAACCGTATAGACTCTGTCTCCAGAATAAAGGTCTGGCAAGTGCTGCGTTTGGCTCCCGACAGAGCAGCACCAGAAATGCGGGATTTCCAGCAGACCACGGCCCCCACGGGCAGCAGGTGCCTCAAGGACTTTCTTTCCCTGCCCGCCCCTGATACCTGGGTCATGGGGGGTCTCCTCTTAGCCCGGCGGTGCAGGCAGCAGCAAGCCAGCTGGCCCAGGGCCAGGCCTAGCGGGGGCGGGCACGGCCCGGGCCTGGGGTCCAGGTGCTTTTTGTAGATCTGGGTGGCAATCGGGGCAGCCCAGGCATCTGCGACCAGACCCTCTTGGAGTGTGGTCTGGGTGCTTTTCAGGGACACCCCGGCCTCCTCAGCTTCCTCTTCAACCAGGTCTTTCTGTGGGACAGACAACTGTGAGCACGGCCACTAGGGAGGCTGTGCCTTCAGCTAAATTTCCCAGGCCCTTGGTCACTGACTCCTGCAGTCTTTCTTCGGGTTGATTAAGCACCCACTGTGTGCCCAGCACTGCCCCGGGCCCCAGGCATACGGCGAGGAACAGAACAACCTGGACCCACTTTCACAAGAGCGGGCTTCCTAGAGGGGAGAAACGCCAACAAGCCTACGAAAGCAGCGGGAAACTGGTAGCGGCTCAAGAGCAAGTGGTACCTGAGCTGAGATCTGAAAGCATGAATTAACCAGAGAGGGCAGAGCCAAGAAGGAGAGTGTACCATGGAGAGACACCGCAGGACAGAAACAGGACTGGAGGCCACCTTGAGCTCTGAAATGAGAAGGACCAGGAGGAAGCACCTAAGTGGAGGGTGGCTCTTCAGGCCCTAGGACAGGTAGCAGGGAGCCTTAGAGGACAGACAGAAGGCTGGCGGTGGTCAGACCTGGGGAACTGAGGCCTACGTTCCGGCGCTGGGCCTTCACCCCAAGCACAGTGGGAAAACAAAGAGGCTTCCAAGATCTCTCAGTGTTTTTGTAAGATTAGTTTGGCCACAGCACACAGAACAAATAGGAAGGATGCAAAGACCAAAGAAGGACCCCCTGAGGAGTCTGGGGCAGTGATGGAGACCGGCCGCTCTTGGCTGTGCCGATGGGTGTGGAAGGTGAAGGAAGGAGGGCTCCTGTCTGGCTCCCTGGTTCCTGGCCCAGACCCGTAATGGACAGAAACAGCCCCAAGCCAGGAGCAGAAGCAGCTGGAGGTATAACCGTTGGTAAAGTGGGAAGAGCAAAGGTTGACCAAGCACGTTCTGGGCTCAGAAAGCATCTTAAGCACTGCACGGGCATTAAGTCTGTTTCCACATGGGGAAGGGGCCCAGCAGAGTTCAGGAATTTGCTCCAAGACCACCGCCAAGCTGGGACTAGAGCCCAGGTCTCCTTTGTCCTGGCCCCGCCTCGGTCCCTGGTGAGGCAGACGGAAACCATGGATTAAGGGATGGGCATCTCAGACCTGCCTCCAGACGAAGGGGTGTCTGTCTGCAGTGTCCCTGGTGGGAACACAAGAAGGCTTCCCGGAGTCTGCCCAGTTCTCCACCGTAGCCTCTCGCAGGCCCCCATGTTCTGTTTTTCACTGTCGCTTCTGGTCCCAGAGCACTGGGGCTACCCTATGGGGCACCCCGTCCCCTCCTCCCAGCCCAGGTGGGGTCTGGAAAGGCCCAATGCATCTACAGAAAAAGACAGGTTTCTCCTCGTCAAGGTAAAGGAAGCTGTTTGGGGCCGTGCCCACTCTCAAAGATGAGTCAGCAGCAGCAAAGGCTGGCTTCTGTAGGGTGCTGTGTTCCAGATCATTCCATCCTCCAGGGCTGCACCTGTTGGTTGCCAGGCGCAACGCCTCCCTGCCCCATGCCCCCGTCTGCCTCCCTCACCGCCCTGCCTCAGGAGGCTCACCAGATACTTGGTCTTGTCACCGTGCATCCTCACAGCCCTCTGGCCAGTCAGGGTCTCCAGGATTACCTGGAGAGAGAGCAAGGTGGAGAACATAGCAGTGGCTTCTGGGATGGCACTGTCCTAGGCCTTGGTGGGGAGGGCGGCAAGCAGAGGTGGCTTGTGGGGTAGACGGAGTGGCCTGGCCCTTGGACAGGCAGATTAGGATGAGCTCCCTGCAGGGACAGAGCCAGATGTCATGGGACTGAAGTGTGGCAGTTTGGAGTACCGACTTGAAAAAAAGGATGCAAAATGACATATATAAAATGAGGTGCGGGGCCAAGGAAGGGGCCTATACCAGGGAGGGAGGGGCCTGTAGCTGAAGCTCCCTCCATTAGCTTCCTGCCCGGTTGGCCTCTGGCTCCACAAGGAATTCTCCAAGCCCTCCTGCCTTGGCTTGGCCAACAGCTCCCCACCCCTCCAGCCAGCAGAGGGGGGTCGGGGCTCACCACGCCAAAGCTGAAGGTATCCGTTTCCACGGCCAGCCTCCCAGTCTTGATGTACTCTTCGGGCAGGTAGGCCAGGGTGCCGCGCACGGTCCGAGTCCGGGCCACGGTGCTGCTCTGACCAGGGTTGGCCCCCGCGAAACGGCTCAGACGGGCCAGGCCAAAGTCTCCTAGTTTGGGCATCAGTCTATCATCCAGAAGGACGTTGGAACTTAGGAGAGAAGATAAGGATGTCAGCCCAGTCCTGGCCCCAGCTCGCTCTGCCCCGATGCTCCTGCCTGGCCCTGATGTAAATGGACTTGGAGCCACCTAACTGCACCCGGCCTACAGAGAGTGGTTGGTACTGTGAGAACAGTCCAGCTACCTGAGAGGCTGCAAGCAGCCTACACAGTTCGGCCTCTACGCGCCAGTGGGGCCTGTTCTTGGCCTCTGCTTCCACATCTGCCCCATGCCAGGGCACTAAGTGACCCCGGGCTCCAGCTCTCATGTCCCAGGCCTCGGGGCTGCACCCTGTTCCCAACCTCTGTCTTGAGTAGGAGAAGGCAGGCCTATTCTCATGAGGGGCACTCAGGGTGGGTTTCCTCTGGACCAGACTCCCTGCTGGTAGAAGGTCTGGGAGCATCATTGCCTTGCCATAGACTCCACTCCTACAGCTCTCAGGGAACCCAGGGGCCGGGCTGTGTCCCGTCCTTACCTCTTGACATCTCCATGGATGAGGCTGGGGCTATCCTGATGTAAAAACTGAATTGCCCGGGCCGTGCCCAAAAGGATGTCCAGGCGTTGAGGCCAGGAGAGAGGGGAACAGGCCTGGGTCTAAAGTAGCAGAGGGAGCAAAGGGGCCACGGTTCCTTAACTCCAACCCTCCCTCCGCCTGTCACCATGGGATCTGAACAAGAACTTCACTCTCTAGGCCTGAGTTTCCCCTTCTGGAAAATGAGGAGCAAAATCTCCATGAGCTACTTCAGGGGAGAATTGAGACTAAGCTATTCCCACTGCTTTATAAAGCACGCTGGGAAAGCGGCCAGGGACATGCTTTCTGGGGTCATCATAGAATTCGGTGGGCCTCAGTTCCTGAAGTTCATTCGTTTGCCCCAGGGTGATCAGGACATCGTTGGTGGCTTTCTCCCACTTCTCCCAACACGGTGTGCAGTTCACCCTTGTGTCTTTGGGCACCTCACTGGACAGAGCCCAATTGTGGGGCCAGAGAGTACAGCCTGTTGCCCACTGCCCACTTTCCTCAAGAGTAATACTGACAAGATCCTTCAGGTATTTCGCTTGCAAAGGGCAGAAACTTGAGTCAGGTTACTGTGAGTCGACAGCACCCTTTTCAGAGGCGCCATGGTCCAGGCTCCCGGGCACGCAGGGACAGCCAGGGAGAGGCCGCGGAAAATGGTGACCCACCTTGGGCCAAACCCTGAGCCCAGGCCCTGACTGCCAGTGGGACCCACTCATGGGGGCTAAGAGCCCGGCTCCTGCCCCGTTCCACCCAGGCACTGCAGGTCTGGGGAAGTGTGGCAGGCCAGGTAAGACTACCTGGAAGTGGAGGCGGTCTTCCAGGGAGCCGTTGGGCAGGAAGCCGTAGACAAGGCAGTAGTAGCCACTCTGAGCACAGTAGCCAGCAAAGTCCACAATGTTTGGGTGACGAAACCTGCTTGGAAAAGTGGGGCCTGAGTGCTCTGGCCCCCAGCCTCCACCGCACTTTCCATCTTGCTGTTGCGTGGGTGAGCAGTCCCTGCTGGCCCCTCAGCTAGGCTGGGCCTGGCAGGCTCCGGTCTGAGGGAGCCAGGTCCCATGGTGTGTGGTCCTGGAGGGACACCCAAGGCTCACCGTGACAGCTGCTCCACTTCAGTCAGGAAGCTCTGCTTCACAGTGGTCCACTCCAGGTCTGCCTCCTGCAGCCCTCAGGGAAAAAGCGGGGGAGGGGAGCAGCATGAGGCTCTTGCAGCCAAGGCTTGATGGCCACTCCCAGTGCCATCTGTCCTGGGCCCAGAACAACCAAGGGGCTGGGGACCTTGAGCTGGGGAATCAGAGAGCTGAAAGAGCTGTGTGGGAAGCAGGGGGAAAGAACAGAAAGGTGAGGGTCTGCCGTCGGCTTTCCAGGGCCCTCACCGGGATGCTACCACACTCACCTCCTTGAGCTTCTTCACAGCATACACCGTGTTCCTCAGTACAGCCCGGTACACACACCCAAAGCCGCCCTCCCCGATCTTCAGCTCATCTGAGAAGTTGTGGGTGCCCTGGGAAATCTCATGGAGGGGCCAACAGAATGGAGAGGGGTGGGTCCCTTGCAGGAAGGACACTGGATTCTCTGGGCTCTGCTGTGGAAAGAGATCCCAAACAGTTGAGGTCCTGTCTCCTCCCCTCAGCCCTGGCCACAAGCTCCCCCCACCCCAGATACCTCCCAGCTGGCCTTGCTGGGTAGGCTGGGGCTCCCTGGATTCCTTGTCTCTTGTCTGGAACCTTCCCCAGGGGCAGGAACCACCTACCTTGGTAGAAGAAAAGGCTGGAGACGGTGGTGGCGGCTGTAGAGCAGCAGGGCTTGGGACAGGGCTGCACTCAGGCCCAGTATGGGTCTGGGATCCTGGAAAAGCTTCATTAAAGACACCAGTGAGAGTCGGGCAGAGACCAGTGGCAGGGTCTATAGCCATGGCCATGGTCAAAGTGGCCTTTTCCTCACGTCCATCAAGCCCAACGCCAGGGCCCTCTTACCTGGAGAGAGGAGGGTGGAAGCTGATGACTGCAACTTCCGGGGGCTGGGGGCCTTGGTCTCAGGGAGTTCAGAGATGCCACTGGTTCTCGGGTTGGCGGTGCTTGAGGGTGGGAGGGGGACAGGAGGGTGCCCTGGGACGTTAAGGAAGGAAAGGATGTTTAGGCCCTGGCAGGGGGAGGAGCCCTATGGGAAGCCTCCAGCTGGTGGGGGGTGTCCCAGGACTGTGCGCTCACAGGCCATGATGATGTCCCTCGCGCGGAGCAGCTTCAGGTGCGTGAGGATGTGCACGAGGTCGGCCACGCGGGCATTTCTGTTGATCCAGGGCCACAGGACGCTGGCAGTGCGCTGCCTGGAGCGTTCGCACAGCCGCAGCTCAGTCTGGTCACGTACAATAAGGGCGGCTGCAGGGCGGTGGGGGGGGGAGGTCAGGCCTGAGCACCCGGGCCGCGCGCGCTCTCCACCCCTCCCCAGACGGGCCCGCCGCCACCTACCGAACTGGCACCAGTCGCTGGGCTCCAGGGCGTCCATCACTTTGTAGAAGCGGCACATGACCCACGGCGGCACCTCGTACAAGAAGTGTTGGGTGCCGGGGTCCGCGGGGTCCCCCGGGCCCGGCCCCCCAGCCATGGCCGCCGACGGCGCCACCGGGCCGGGGCCTCTTGGGGCCTCTTGGGGCCTCGGCCGGCCGGGTCCGCGGACACTGACTCACTTCCCCTTTAAGCCAGCCTCGTGTGACGCCTGCCTGGGCGGAAGGGGCGGTGCCCTGGACTCCACCATCTTGCCCGCCACGGCCGCCCCCGCGGCCCTCGGCCACACGGGGGCGCCGCATGCAGTTCCTTACAGTGAAGGCAGCGCCGCTGCGCTGGGCCAGGCGGGCCAGGCGGGCTTCCAGGAGGAGGGGCCGTCCGACTGGGGTTCTGAGGGACGGAGGGGAGCGGTTCCCAGTACTGAGGACGCAGGCCATGGCGAAGGCATGGGGCGTTCCAGAAAGGGCTGAGGTCGGGCCTTGTGACGGTCACAAGGAGGTCCCCTTTAGACGTTTCGGCTTTATTTGGGAGGCAGTGGAGAGTCGTCAGAGATGCCGGCAGGCCAGGGTCAGATGTGGGTTACATACACAAAGGCCCTCTGGCTGACTCCCGTCAGCCAGCCCCGTGTGGCTGGGTGCTGAGAAAACAGCCTAGAAACTTGTACAGCAGCCCGCTCCAGCTCAGAGCAGTTTGCCCACTTCCTGAGCTCTGGATCCCATCTTTTTCACTCCTTCAGGAATCTGCACCAGCAATTGTTACCTCTTAGCAGTATCTTACCCGTTTCCTTCTTTGCCCGACCCTTCCCACTAGCACATGAGCTGAGTTTCTCTCTTAAAAGCAGGATTTCGGTCCCTGCAGTCCCTCCTCCCCTTTTCACGTTTCTCAGTTTGCACTCCCCCATGTGAGTATGGCTTCTCGAACCCTCTTTTCTGAAGCAGTGGAGAGACACCAAGCTCAGTTCCCAGCCTGTTCGACATCTCTGCCACATCTGTCTCCCATGCCCATTTCCACAATGCTCCGCAGCCTCCATTCTTCTACCCTGCACTAGCAGCCACTGTTCGCCTGTTGTCTCCTGAACATCTCTATAGGCCATCTCCTCCCCACCAGCCCACTGCCCTCACTACTACCTCTTACCTGGGTGAATGCACGGGCTTCCTGACCGCTTCCCTGCCTCATCTGCACCTGGGTGCTCTTCCTTAGGCACAAGTCAAGGCACATTGCTTTCTTGCTTAAGACCTTCCTGTGCCTTCCCGAGCCCTCTGATGGGTCCCAGCTCTTCAATGCAGTCTTCACCGCTGTCACGATGTGGCCTCTGCTCTCCCACCTCATGTCTAGTTCTCCACACACGTCAGCAGCCTTAGGCCATCCAGAACTCCTTAGGGTTCTGAGAATGGGCCAGGGCTTCCGCATCCACCAGTTTGCACTTGCAGTTTCCTGGCCCTCATGCAACAAGGTTGAGCTCAAACAGCTCCCCAGGTGAAAGCTAGGGTAAAAGCTTCCTAGGCCCCTCTGGCAGAGCTGCCTGCTGCCCTTGATTTCCTGGCATCTCTGGTGTATCCTTCTTGAGCCTCACCCACTAGATGGGGGAAGAGCCCACAAGCAGCACCAGGTGACTTCCTCTTTTGTTTCTCCAGCTAGATGCACGCTTGCAAGGCAACAGGTCTCCTTCCCTCACCATGCCCCTTGTCCTCTCAGTCCTGACCCCAGAGGGCTCCCTCCGGCAGGCTGTCCTCCCAGGGACTTCGGGCTGTTTCCAAAAACAGGGTCTGCCCAAATATGGGCCTCCATTGGAACCTCTTCCCAGAAGCCACAACCAGTCCCAAAGAGGAGGCCAACCACGCCCCGAGTATGGGAAATTATCATGCGCACACATCGAGCTCTAAGAGAACACGCGCTTGGTTCTACTTGTTTACCGCTAGACTGCAGCACCCCAGACAGGCCTGGCACATAAGACATGCTCAGTACACACAGGTTGAATTTGAATCCTTTGTTTTAACGTTCAATTCCCGGACTCTCGAGTGCACCATCTAATAGGTACGTCCACATTTGCATATGAAGCTGGACACTGAGCAGTTGTTGTCCCCTCCAGCCCAGCAACAGCCTGGTGAGGATGGCTGTGGCAGGGTAGGTAGCTCCTGAGAGCCCATAGCCCTACGTGGAAGCCAAGAACAGACCGGAAGCCAGTTCAGCAGAGGCCATGGGGGGGTCGCAGGTGCTCAGGGGCTCTACACAGAAAGAACCAGAGCTGTGGGGTGGGGGTGTCTTTGCAAAATTGCCTCGGTACATCCAGATGGTAAAGGTTCCCCCTATCATGGCCCTCAGGAATAGGGAAGTTGTGCTGTTGTGCAAAAGGCCTGAAGCCCACCTGCCTCTGGACCTAGGGCACAGTGTGCAGATTTGTGCCAGGCCCTTCCTAGTCTGCCACTGTGTTCCCTCACACATGCAGAAGCAGTGTGCCCGGAAAGTGTGGCCTTGGGGCACCCAAGGGGATGCAGTATATAGAAAGGGTGCCCTTTCCTCCCACGGCAGTCCTGAAAGCTGCTGGTTCTCCTCTGTGTTCAGGGACAGCCGGACCGAATCAGGAAACACACCACCATGCTGTCCTGTGAGCTGTCAGATAATGAAAGCCCAGACCTTGAGTCACTTTCACAGAGAGATTTATCGAGAATGCTAACAGCAAAGGATACAGTACTTCCCAACAAAGGTGCAAACGCGTCACTTAGAAAGGCATGCTGAGTAGTCTTTGCTTTCACACGTATTAAAAAACTTACAAAAATAAAATAAAACTGCGTGCTGCCCATCTTTTCAAATAGTAAAAGAACCTTATGAAAAAATCACTTGAGTTTACAACAAAAGACACAAACGGACATTTTTATGTAAATTTATAAGGCAAACTCTTTATATAATAAATAGGTTACAGGGATTCAGTGGGGGGTGTTTTTGAAACGTATACAGGTACATTCAGACAGGTTTACTGAAATGGTACAAATTTCCTTAATAAATTGCCTTTTGTTTTTAAATATATCAGTGCTTTCAGTCATTTGGCTATACACAAAGAACCTTTTTTTGAACACTACAAAAAAGCAATCAATATTTTTTTTTTGTTTTTAAAACGACCTACTTATTTCCTAAAGTAATTGTCCCAAAACACAAAAACTGAAGGTGAATGCAATAGAGGGCTTTTCAAGACATCTCCAGCCAAGTCTGATCTGGGCGGCTCCCCTTCTCCCACCCTCGTCAGGGCTTCCCTCAGCACAGGGGGCTGGCCTGTGTCACTGCAACTCGGGAGGGGGCAGCCACCCTGCCTGGTTCTTCCCGCTACTAAACACCATGTGCAAATGGTCACTACAATCAGCACTGTCCTCGCCTTTCCGAGGAAGGGCTGCCAGGCGCTAAGGGAGCACATTATCTGTCCCTGTTCTTTGAACCCAAAACAATGTCTGGTGGGGGGTAACGGCTTCTCTGAGGATCTGGTTTTGCCATGGAAAGGGAAGGGGGTTTCTCACATCCAGGTTTCTCTGGGCATCGGATTACAGCAAAGAGAGTGCACCCTCCCACCCCACCATCATCTTATCGCCTGGAATGGTGGGAATTAAGAGGCCACATTAGTGTGGTGCACTGAGGTAAGGGGTGGGATATGATGGAGGTGTCCTACACGGTAATGCCCACTGCCTGGCCTGTCTAGAAAGAGCTGCATCAGGTGAAGAGTGGCCAATCTGCCCTGTCAACATATACCTGACCTGTGGCCACAGTGAAGATCTCCAGGGAGATGCCTGTCTTTCATTTGAGCCACTCGGTTCAGGCCCACCCCAGGTTGGCCCTGCTCAAACCTCTCCTGGCTCCCCTCGCAGGAACATAAACCTCGTTTGTCCTTAAAAATAACAATGCTAATAATTTCAGGGGGGAAAAGGTAAAAGAATCCACTGGGTGGAACAAGACCTGGTTTTGCTCTGACTTTGAAAATGGCAACACATCAGCTATTCGGTCTGTTGGCTTAGGTTTAACTTCTTGGGTAGCTTCTGGCTGATCTGAGAAGGGGTCATCTCTTTGGGTCTCCCCTCCTGGGGAAATAGGACAGCCCCTCTCATCTCGGTCACCATCCCCTCCCTCCGAATTCTTTTGTTTGTAAAGAAAAGGTGTCTAGAAGCATTTGTCTCTGGAACAATTACTTTAAACATGATTACAATACAAACTTCAGTTCAAACACAGAAGAGATTTACTTAGCAAAGTTCCTTTCACCCACCAATTACACAAATATAAGCCTCAACACCACAGTTAAGAGGACCAGTAGAGAGAACCTCATGTTTGGAACACAAAAGGGGAAATAAAAACCAAACCAAACCCAAACAGAAAACCCCCAGAAAAACGAGGGGAGGGTGAGGGGGGAGAGGAGGGGAGAGCTAACACAGCACACATTACAGTGTCCGGGTACACAGGAGCCCAGCACGAGGAAAGGGCTCGGCACACATTGAGTAACAGTCCTGGTGATATTTGGTCATATATTCATCAACTACTGACTCTGGAGCGGCTGTTATTGATTGAAGCAGTGACAAATCAAACGGAAAAGGAGGCCTTGGTAGCAAAGGAAGGAGCAGGCTTCAAGTTCTGCAAGCCTTTTGAACTCCACTGTCCAGCTCCCCAGAAACACTGAACTGGGCGGGCCTTGCTCCAGCCCGGTGGGGCGAGAGGTCACTGGGTGAGGCTAACTCAGGTGCTGATTTCACATTTCTGCCAGAAAGCATGCAGGTGGACACATGCGGACACCCACCTGTTAGTGGCCAAGCATCAATGGCAATGGCCTCCTCTCCTCCTTGGCCCCATCCCAGGCTGGATGGACAAGGACATTGTGACCCACTGCTAATACTGAATGCAGGCTGGAGTGGACCCCAGGCCAGGTCCTCCAAGGGGCCCGAAGGTAGCCCAGCCACCCAAAGGGCCTATGAGTGTTTCTCTTTTGGATTCAGGCCTCAGAAGAAGTATTGATATAGGAAGGGAAGCTTTTGGCCCTGGTGATTATAATGCTCTTTGCTTTGGAAGAACAAGTTTCTGGATTTTTTTTTTTTGGTGTTTTTAATTACTTTAAAAAACAATCAAAAAGAATTGTTACAGCTAAACTCTAGCAGATATTGCTCATTAAGAATTACAAAAGCAAATGCAATTACTCACAGGATATGGGAGAGGAGAAAGGGACATTTCTGGAGTCTTCACTACCTCCTAGAGGGGACTGGACTCTCGTATGTGGTTCTGGGGTTCCTGGCATTCTACCTGGCGCAGCTCCCACAGAGACATGACAGACTTCCCATCTTCCCTCCGGCCCCTGGACGCAGCAGAGCGGAAGCCCTACTGGTGGAGAGGCCTGCTGAGCTGACTTTCCCACATGATCACTCAGACTGGGTCACTGGAAGGGGTGGGGAATCAGGCCACCCCCATGGACTCCAGCTGCCCCACCCAGGGGTGGAAGGGGACCAGGAGGTGCCAAATACATTCCAGACTTTGCCAGGGCAAGGGAGCGCTCGCGCACGTACCCGTCAAGGTGAACTGTTCTGCACCAGCGTCCTGGGACCTCTCTCACAAGCACTGGAGAAACAGTGCAAAACCCGGGTGCTGCCTGGAGCCTCCTTAGCTTGGCACAGGGAAGCCCTTGAAAGAAGCGAGGAAAGACCACGAATCTGCTTGGACAGAAGAAGTGACCAGCAGACAGATTTGTCGTTTTTTTTGTTTGTTTTTGTTTTTATTTTCCCTTGTCCTATGCTACGGTTATCAGAAATATTGTAATTAAGCAACAGGTATAATTTTAACAGGTCTTTTTTTGTGTGTGGAGCCACAAGCAAAATGAGTTTATAATTGTGCAATATACAGATATATATATATAAAAATTCAACTGCTTTGTGTGTCTAGTTGGTGCATTAAATAAAAGGGACAGAAAAACTAAAAGCAAAACTAAAAAGCAAAACAAAAGCCCAGGACAGAGGAGACCAAGCAGGCCTATGCATATAGTCTATAAGATACTGGATATAATCAGGGTCACCAGGAAAAACAGCTTTGTCACTTGATACACAAACACTGTGGGGAGAGGAACTACCAGTGGGCAGGAGGCAAACCTCTTGGCCTTTTCATCTTATTTTCTCTTGCTGCTGAGCAGGACCTGAGAAAAGGTAAGATAGAAGGGGGAGCTAGAGGAGCAAAGACAATTTGCAAGTTTCTCAAATGCTCAGCTCTGCTGGGGGTGGGGGCACCTATCCTCACACCCACCCTCTCTCTGCCCCAGGGGCTCTAAAGGGTGACAGGTGAGTGGGGCACACACCACAGCGAGTGCTCAGGCCTCTGTCCTCACCTCCGAGTTCAGAAGGGAGCACCACTTCACCAGGCCCTAGACCCCAAGGAGAGCAGAGCAGGCGAATGTCCTCAGGGAACAGGCTGTGCCACAGGCAGAGGCCAAGGGGGAAGACATTACCCTCTCCTTCCTCATTAGAACTCATTTTTTTTCTTGACAAATCAGAGCTCTGGGTAGGCTCTGTGGAGATGAGAATGGAGCAAGAAACAGGTGGTGCTGGGGAGTGAGAATGATGCAGGCCTTCGCAGGTCCCTGGTGACCGCTTAGCTTCCCACACCAAGAGCTGGGCTCCTGCTGCTTTGAGACCGGGTGGGCCACTAACCTCCAGGCCGCCCCAGAGGACAGAGGTGGCAGCTAAGTTCTCAGGGACTGCTACCCAAGGAGATATGGGCTCTCCAATGACAGGATGGCCCTGAGCCTCAGATCCAGCAGCTTCGGACTGGAATCCCCTTCGCCTGCAGCACTGACCACACATCGGGCCAGGCTCCAAGTATTTTTAGATCAGAATTTTTGCAAAAGCTTGCTCTTATTCAGAGACATTAAAATGTAACTTTTTGCCAAACATTTTCTAGGTTTTCCTTCTGAATTGCTGAGAGCCGGTGTCAGTGTTCACTTTTTTTCCTCTTCAATATGTAACTTCAGACCCTGGGGGAGGCAGTATCCTAGTGATTTTTAACAATTAGGCCTTTTCTAAAGATTGATCTAAAAGAGAAAGACACAAAAAATGGAGACTCAACAAACCCCTCCAGCATGGACAGGATAACTGACAAAGAGCAAAGATGGATCCTTGCAGAAAGCAGAGGAAGACTGGAGAATCCAACATAGCAGGGGCACGGGGGCAGGGGCTCAACCACAGGCCTGGCGACGCTGCTGTGCTTGCCCATGTGCCAGTGGCTGGCGCTTGGGGGACTGGCTAGGCAAACACTCATTAAGGCTCTAGACAGTTTGCTTCCCAAAGTCTGGGCCATTGGTCCTAGACTCCGTGCGTGAAACTCGCATCAGGAAGCAATGCAGGGCAACGACACCAGCGAGGAATGGATACACGAAGGTCTCCAGGAACCAGTACCTGTGACCTCTCCTGACCCCGTCAGTCCGGAAGCCGGGCGGGAGTGCTCCACAAGATCCAGCTGGCCCCTGGTGAGTTCATAGCCTTTGCTCTCTCCTGGGCTTGAGCTGCTTATTAAGTTACTTAAAATCCAGAGGGCCTGTCAGTTAAGGAAACTCCTGCCAAATATGGAAGTTTGTTTCTGGCTAGTACCCTTTCACGATGACTGTCACAGCAATGACAAGCTGGGCAGAGGAGCAGGCAACAACTTGGGGCTGCTGCAGGTCTGCCACTGTTCCTGGCCTCTAGCCTGGAATGATGCCACCGAACAGACTGTTGCCCACACCTGCACAGGGTATCAGTAAAAGCCAGGTACCGGCTACGGCCAGCATCCCCAGGCCACCACGACTTTCCACTTTCCAGGGAGCTGAGGGGCTGGAGTCCTTAGCTAGTTTGGCACTGATGGACTGGGGACGTGGTATTTCCAGGTGTTTCCTATGCCAGCAGAAGGGAGCTAAACTAGAGCCTGGTTGTGGCCTAGTTCCTCAGTTCCACGGAAGTGTCAAAACCGGCAATTCCACTGGTAAGGACAAGCCCACCAAAGGGTGGGCAGGTAGGGCAGGGCAGGGCTGGGCATTGTGGGTGGAGCTCGAGGACAAACAGAATTCTGTCAAGAAAGGAGGTAGTAACTAACAACTAGAATGAAGGTAGGGAAGATAAACGTGACTCTCTGTAACCTAGACCCGTGGGGATCTGAAAGCCGAATTCCTGTAGTCTTCACAGTCCCTAAAAGATGCCCCACCAATCTTCGTTGTGCTCAAGCACACACACAATCAAGGTCACACCCCAAATTGGACTGGACACAGCTGGTGAGAATTCCAAGGCTTATGCTTTGCCTCCAACCTCCTGTCAACCTGAGTCCAGGAACAGGGGTGGCATGGGAGCTACAGGGCCCCTGCCCACCAAGGGTGACAAACCACGAAGCCGGCCTGCTTAAAGGTGACTCACTCGCAATGACTTTATTTGGGGAAGAGGAGGGAATGTGGAAGAAAGGGGAAGAGAAAGAAAACCCCAAGGAGCCTCAGGCACTGCCTGCAGCTTTGGAACTCTAGGGGGAAGAAGCCAGGGAGATGGGGGGGCTGCAGGTTGGGCCGGACAGAAAGAAAACAACGCTTCAGATGTTGTGTTCTTGACCACCAATGTCCAGTCAGCCCCTGAATAAACTGCCATGGGTGAAAGGCGGGCCTGATGGGCCCTGCATTCCTCTTCCCAGGACCAGATGGTACTGAGCTGATGGGGAGGCCAGCCAGCTCCTGACATTGGTCCTAGGAGCCACATTTGACTGGACTAGGTATAACACAAACACATGACCAACTAAAACGGACAACGTCTCCATGACAAACTGGCCGGATGCCGCGCTCACATGGATAGGTGTCTTTGGGGGTGCCAGGAGTGCAAGGCCACTGTGGAGGCAGGAGCCTTTTGTCCTTGGAGGAAGAGGGGTCCCGAAGGACTTGCCCCTCCTCCAACCCCCCTTCCCTTCCTGGGGAGGAGTCAGAAGTGAAGCCTGGAGGGTTGACAGCAGAGTGGGGCTCGTTGTGGGACGTGCTTTTGAGGCATAAGGAAATGGATACAAAAATGCTAGAAAGGCCAACTATGACTCTACGAACAGAATGGGGCAAACTCCCTTGCTTCTAACCATTCTGGAAGAGACAGACACGGTTTTTTTCTTAAGCTACTGATCGGAACTGTCAACTATGGTTCCTGATCACTAAGGACTGGCAAGGAAGTGCTAGACGGTTTCTAGGATGTTTCACTCCTTCATGGTTACACCGCAGTAAGGAAGCCAGGGGACAATAACTGAAATACACAAGACAACACGCACTTGACAGTTCATGGCAGCAGCTCACATGGGACGTGCTTGTGGGTGTTTCTGGAAGCATAAGACTGCTGTCTCATTTGCTACTTTGATAAGGTACTTCTCAGTTGGACAGATTTAGATATAAGAGACATCTCTGTAAACACAGAAAAGGATATACCAATATGATGAAGATATGCAGCTAGATAAGGACTTCCTGAACAGAGAGGTTGAAAGGATGGGATCCCACAGCAAACCCAAGCCTCTAAGCCCCTACACCATAACCCTGGTGCAGATGTAAAAATGTGTGCTACACTGGCCCTACCCAGTCTCCAACAAGCAAAAGCCAACGTTTTCCATTAGAAAAGAACTCGTCGTTAACGGAGGAGCCTGGGTGGGCAGAGAAGGGGGAACCCTAGGCACTAATCCCAGCTCAGGTCTGGGGGCATCTGCATTTGTTCTGCCTGCTGCCCTGCCACACTGCACTGTGCTAGTCAGGCCTTGCAGAGGCCAAGGTCAGGGCTGGGCTGCTCGATGACTGTGGTAGACCACGGGGGACCTCTGTTCTGCCCACAACTCCCAAATCCAAATCTGGCCTGATTTTCCCCGCCCACTTTTCTCAAGTAGAAGGCTGAGGAGGCTCAGTGCCTGGGCTCTGACCTGGGAGATGAGACCTTGCTATTCTCTTGCCCTTCAGAGAGGCTGAGGTGCTAGGGTCAGCTGGGCATGGCAGAGCCTGGGGCTTCCTCAGGGCTCAAAATGGGGTGAGGGTGGGCTGGGGTCGGTGGCGGGAAGGCCAAGTGCAGGGTGAATTCTGGGGACATGAGCTAACCAGAGTCTGTTCAGGGTACAGTTGGGCACTGTGGCTGCTTGGAACAGAAGGGATGAATGAGGAAGAAGGTGGTGAAGAAATGAAAGAGTGAAATGACAGAAGGCAGAAATGGAAGGAGAGAAGAGAAAGCAATCAGGAAGTCCTTATAAAATTGCAGCAAACACTTAGAGTTTCGGAGCTTCGTGGGAACCCTATGTGCTGAGCCCACTTTAAAACAAGCGCAGGTATCTACAGATCCAGGCAGTTCTAAACACCATCATGTCTGGTGGCTTGAGGGACAAAGTGTCACCAATTCAAGCCAGTCTGCTCTCAGAGCACGTTTGTTTTGAAGTGGGAACATGAAGACTCAATAGTGCAAATAGTTCTAAGCTGTCCCTAAGGAGTAGAATTGGAAAGTTTTGGAAGAACATTCTCCCCTCCTTCCCCTTGGCCTCCGCCCCAGTGAGCCTCTAACTGCCAGTCACAGACTGCTCTGAGTGACTAGGAGTCCCTCCTGCCCCGCTACGCTCTGCCGGTCCGGAGCCGGGCCAGCCTGCCTGCACCTTGTCCTGCTGCCTCATGGCCTCTTTCTAGTGCCATCCACTGGAGGCCGGCCCTGGGCCATCCTCTCCTCTGGCTCAGGCCAGTCTACACCCAGCAGTTCAAAGGACGACTCCCTCCGAGCCATGCCAGAACTGGAGTGAACAGGTGCTACTTCCCTGTCCTGTGAAATGTCCTTGTTAGTTTTGGATTGGGGCTGGAGTGGGGCCAGATTTGTGCCACCACGGTGGGATCACGCAGGCTGTAGCCACTGGCCATCTCTGTCTTCTTCTTTAAAGAATCCAACTGTCTCTCCTGCCTCACACCTCCTTGTCCCAACGTGGGTGGGAATGGGGGAGGTAGGGAAGCTGGGGGCAGGGTGGGGGGAGAGGAGAGCTGAGACTGCG
>PVJD01014398.1:0-29269 GCA_004026545.1 Mormoops blainvillei
AACAAAAGCAACCAATGATTACGGTGGGCAATTCAATTACAAATTCTTTCTTAATCTGTCTTAGGCAATGTCAAACAAATAACCAATTTGTTAAAACAGTTTCAACCACCCCAGTCAATTCAGTTCCCAAAGTCAGTAAAATAAGACAGCTAGCTGGCCTACGTGGAAACCATAACTCAGCATGAAAGAAAGGAAAAATGAGCTTCAGCGTTTCCCATGAAATATACAGCAAGAAATATGGCATCCTTTACCTTGGTCATAGGGCTTGCTGGGATTCCAGTTTCTGAAATAATCATCCTATATAAGGAAAAAAATAGAAAACAAAGGTCAGATTTCAGGAAGCTTCTCACATAACTGCATAAAGAGCTGTCTTTCTCCCTACCTCCCAAAACACAAAGGAAAACAATAACAGCTTAGAAATCTTTACCAAAACAGACATTACCGGGCAATCAGCAATATCAATTTACTTTTCCAATGCTAGTTTTTCGAACTGTATGGATTAAATTCCGGGAGGAGCGAAAGCATTTCAGCTTCACAGAGAGAGAGAGGCAGCAGTGCCCTCAGCCTGACAGATAAACCGAGACACCGTCCAAAAGTGCAAGGTGTGCTTGCCATCAATTACGCTGCAGCTGAGGCCTTGCTGCTCTCCCCGATGACTGCACCGCTATGTTTGTAACAGCTGATAATTCAATTGTCAACATTTCTTTTACATGGAGACATGTAGCTTGTGCACAGTTCCCAGTTTTCCGGCATTCACAAAAGGGAAAAAAACAGAGGGCTGTGCAAATGCTAGAATTAACCACAGGCAGACATGTAGCTTCATACCATTTGTTCTCAGTGTGTAAAGATAAAAAAGCAAAGGCTGGCCCATCTGGCTGATTGATAACCATGTCTTCCTTGCATACAGCTGGAATCGTTTATGCTCCGAGGCTAGACACTTCATTACTTTAAAATTGCAAGGGCCTGGGTCACTCCCTTCTTCATTGCTACATTTAATCTCTTCCCCACTTCCAGTAACCCTCTCCTTCCGAACCACCGCTCGCTGGCTGTCTACTCTCTCTATCTGCCCCCAGCGCTCACCCACCCTCACCATGTCAGCAAAACTGAAGTTTGCAAGGTGCGGAGGCTCCACCCTTATAGGTCTTCCTCACACCATTTTTAGGGCATGTGCCCCCTTCTCAGTTAATTTCCTCCTGACTGTACCCAAACTATTTGCCCTCTGTGTTTTTGGCAGGTATTCTGAATACTTTGAATGCTGCAGACAGTTTCAGGATGTCCCAAATAAGGTTTCAATTTCTCTTCCAGAGAAGTTAATTTACATCAAAGTGCACAATTAGTTTAAATTATTGTCCATGCTGTCTCCGGCTGCAGTTTATCTCCCACACAATCTCCTGTGGATTTTACCGGCCTCTGTGTTGTGCAATTACCTGGCTTTATTAAACCCTTGTTGAGTTCACCTAAGCCTTTAAACAGATTTTAGGAAACTGGATTTAGAGTAAAATCAGAACATATTGCTTCATGGGCAGCGATTCCATTTTCCAGAGCATGAATAAACATGAACAGTTTCCTCTGGATCCTGGTGAGGTGCCATTAAATTATTTTTAACTCTGAGGTATTGGACCCCTTGGCTCTGGCTCTAATTTGATGGCATAACTGCCCATCTCACCCATCTGGTCAGGATGTCGCTCAGGTTGTACCCTGAAATATCACTGTGAAAGCTTAAAACAGCCCCTCTGCCACATCTCTCTCCATCCATGATTCTGAATCATTGGAACTACATGGTTTGAAACTCAGCAGCCAGCGTTAAATGATTCTAAGTGAATGGCTAGATGGTAGGCGGAAAATTTAGCTCCCAGTTTCTCAGTTTGATGGCCAGTGTGCTCTAAGCCCTAAGCACAAACATGGTGCCAACACATTCTGCTGTTCACAAGGGTAAGAGAAAAGACAGCCCAAGATGAACTCATCTTCACCACTGAAGAAAAAAGTAACAAAACGTCCATCTTTCCAACTGTGGTTCATCGATGCCCTCTTCACGTCCAGAGGACGGCATCATGTCCAATGGCAATGTGGAGTCTCATGAAATTCTTTCTACTTGAATATGCTGTTCTAATACAAGGAAGTCCTTGGGAACTTCGGATGTGTGTCCGAAATGTCACATTCTTTCTGATGGCGAAGAAAGGTTTGCAAAAGTCTCAAGAACTGAGCATTCCCTAATGACTTCAGCGCACTTTATAACTTGGATGGAATTTGAAGCACGCTTCCGGACCCTGTCACTTTTTCTATAATTGCCCTTTTTACAGATTTCTTGGGGAACATCATAGTTTTAAATGTAAAGCCTCTAAAAGCAGGTACCTGCATTAAAATATTTGAAACCTATTGAAATGTAATAACACGGCCTAATTGCTGCCAAAATGTGAAAGTACACCTTGAGTGAAAGCCCATTATGCAAAATGGGTCCTTCAAACAGCCCCTTGCTCAGCAAGGCCAAGCAGGAAAAGAAAATGATTCCTTGCATCTGATTGCTTTTGCTCGGCCTTAGGAAAGTGGATTGCCAAAGCAAAAACCAATGAGCCAGGAGCTGATAACACCTTCAGTGTAACTGCCCTGGAGCTGAGAGAGAAACCCCGTATCAGGAAACCGTGATATGCGGGAAGTGCTCTAGGTACCAGAGCCCACGTGGGGGATGGTTGGGGAGCACGGGGGAGGGGGACTTCTCAGCGGGCATTCTGCAGCAAGGTCTGAGCACGAGATGCCCAGACACACGGGGTCCCCTCCATACTGTGCTAGCCAGGGCTGACCGGCCTATACACATGGCAGATCCAAGCAGACCAGGGCTAAATCCGTCAACTCATTCTACAATGCAGGCATTTCCAGTGAGGCAGCATCCGAGCCCATGTGGAAAAAAAGACAAATATAAAAGAATCCCTCTTCTAGGGCTCCACCTCCTGAGATGGTACTCGTGTCCCTGAGTCCCACTTAACAACTGGGTGCTCAGAGGGCATAAGGACAGCTCCCTGTGGCCCTGAACCAATATTCTGTCATCAATATCAGTGGCTGGTCATTTTTCCAAGGCCTAAGACCCAGGGGGCACCACCCCAGCTTTTTTCTTATTTTCTATCTAAATAAAAATACATAGTGTATATTTTACGTTATCCTAAAACAGAACCACAACCTCCCTGCTGTTGACAGTTCTATCAGTTTTCTAACAGGGACAATTCTCATCCTGGGGAGTGACATGCCTGCCCGCACACCACCTCGATGCTGCACTGTATCAAAGTGTGTTCCTGTTGTGTGGGCCCCGGAGTCTGCCCAGACTCCAGAAAAGGGCAGGACTTAAGGGGCCCTCACCTCTGATCTCCCTTCTAGCCCAATAAAGCTGCAGCCTGTTAAAATTCAGACTGTGATATAAAGCATGTTAGATGTGTTAGATCAAAGCAGCCAGGAGATGTGAATCTGCCTGAGTTGGCCTCTTAACTGGTCATTTTATCATCTAGTGATAAAGCTTTTAAAAATGACTTGCAAGGACCTCAGCAACAGTTAATTTTAAAAATATAAACCTGAACTGAAGGATGCAGATCTAAATATAGTTATTTGTTAAATTCAATTACCCCTAGAAGCGCACAATACAGGCTGAGGGGAAAAGGGCGGCAGTGTTGCTGCACACGTGTGTTTTGTGGCCTTCGCTGGGCAGTGAGACAACTGATGTCAGGCCCCTGCCGGGCAGGGCAGAGGACAGTCTTGGGAAAGGTTGATTCCACCTCGCTCTGCCACTTCGTGAGTGGAAATGACCCAACTCTTTAGGAAGTTACCCAACTGTTAAAATATGGAGGAAGCTATAAATTCAAACAGTCTCAAACGTGAGCATGTTGACTTATGTCTGAAATCGTGAAATATCTCAGGGCAACATAAAGTCCTAGGAAGAAGGCATAAAAAGCCAGCATAAAGACCACAGTAAGGAAGTGGCAAATCATTACATGTCTAGGATGAGGCAAGAGGAGGTGGCACTGGTGGCAGAGAAGAATGGCAGACTGGGCACGATCATGGTCCCATTCTTTTTTTGTTGTTGTTAATCTTCCACAAATGATCAATATAAATAAAACCATATTTCTCCATTTATCTCACTAAATAAATATCTTACTAACATAGTATTAGACCCTGTGAAATTATAGTACCCAGTAACTCTAGGTTTTCCACTATTTTAAAAATATTCATTTTGATAAGCATTCATTGAAAGGAACTCTGTTTAAAATATATACATGTATAACACATTGTATATTATTATGTGTAATAGAAATTAATAAGAATATACTTATCAATACATAATTGAATAAATATATGTCCATATATGTTCACCTATGCCAAAAAACATTTTGCTCTATAAGGCATCTTGCAATAAAACCTTTCATTCTTCCTAACATGAAATGAGGTAAAAATTTCCCTGCTGCACTTTGAGTGATTATGTCCTTTCATCGCAGATGCTCACGACCAGTTGGAAGGCGTATGGTTCAGGCCCGTTTTGAATGGGGAACCTGAATTTTTCTTCCACTGCCCCACAGTCCCAAAATGGCTGATGCAATTCAGTTCGACTCTTCCCCAGGGGGTTGCCTTTCAAGAGGCGCTTATCTGGAGACTGTCTGAGCGGACTCTGAGGAAGGGGTGGGGGTGGCAGGGTGCCATTTGCGAAGTCCGGCTGCTTTATTCCGGCTTCTGAAGGTGATGTAACGTACATCCACCTTAGAGCTTCAGATACTGCAAATCACAGACATTTAGCTAACATGAAACAGATCATTTCTCCTTCATAAATACTTTAGCTAAGGTCTTTGAACCCTGCAGTTTCATCTGAAGATTACCTGAGATAATAGAAAATACCAGCCTAGAAAATAAATGGGAGCCTCGTTTGTCTTGACCGGGAGTGAGTAATAAGCACACAGTAAGTCCTGGCCGAATGAAATACAGGTAAGCTGCTCCAGCTTTAATATCTCGGTATCCCCGGGTAATCCCCATAGCTGTTACCGGTGCATGTGTAAATGCAGGTGCGTATATGTTTATACACTCGAAATCACTTTCTTCCTGAATAGAGTGATTCTTTGATAAATTGGTCTGACATTTGGTATAAAGTCCTGCAGGCCTCAGACAAACTGATTCAGAAAATAACAATGTCAGTTGCTCTGCTCTTTCGATAAATAACCCACTAGTAAAACACAGATAATAACTGACAATCATACATTGTACTGTAACTAATGAGAAAAGATAAAGCAGCAAATGGACTGTTTATGTGCACTTGATAAATTGCATCCCCTGGATACACCAATGAAAAATAAATATGTGCGGTGCTGGTTCACTGAACTAAAACAAGTATTTACCACAGAGATTTAGGATTTAGAATGAAATTTACATTTTATTTGGCAACTATTTTGATGCTATGTCTACATACATGTGAAAAGTCAAAAACCTACCTCAACTTCCTGAGTACGAAAGCATTATAAATGAGAAAAAAAATAAAAGAATCACATCAAACAATCGGAAGGAATGTAAACATTTTTGATAACTGCATCAAATTTTCATATTATCATAACATTAGAAAGTCACTGACCGTCATCCCCTGGAAAAGGTCCCGTTGTTCACTAAGTTCACAGGAAAGAATATTAGGTTACAGGGCGGAGAACAGGAAATGGGGGAATCTGATGCGCTCTAGTGGGTCATCGCTGTAAGGCAACTGGCAGAATTATGATCAGATCCAACACTCAGTCATGATTGCCATCTACGGGAGTTTCGAATCAACAACTTCCTGTGACATGGGGCGACACTCAATAAAAACCCCGAAATGACATCAGAGGCCAAGTGGAATAGACCCACATTTCTGCAGAGAAATTATTTTGCCTTGCCACTCCCAAATCGCTTGAAGGGGTCTACCACCAGAGAAAGGCGGGGATTTATGGTCTCAGAAATATGTAAAGGAATGAGACTGTCATGGCCCCTCCAGCCAATTAAAAAACTATAACCACCACAAAGAGCTCAAGAGTGCCCCTTCCTTGGGACTTCCTGTCTGTCCCTGTCTGTCCATCTGCAATGAGGGTCAGAGGAGTGACCCACTGACTTGTCCTTTTCTCAGAGAAGAATTAAGTCTGAGTTTTCTTCCCCAAAGCGTGCCCTGCATGCAGCTCTTTCTCCTGGGAACATGAATGGGTATAAGATGCCCCATTTGTCCACTGACCAAGACGAGGGGTGTCTCCCTAGACAGAAAGCCACTCACGCCCTTGACCTCATTAGCAAAATTACTGAAACGTCTGGGCTAACCAGGAGCAGCCCTCTGAATACCCAGGAAGGGGAGAAGCAGCCAGTAGTGCGGAATCAAAAACGCAGAAGCAGACGGGTTCAAATGTTGCCCTAGCGCTCACCGGCTGCGCGGCCTTACACACCGCACTTAAGCTTCTGAGGGGCAGTTCCCCTACCCAAACGACCAGACCATGACGATGTGACAATGTGGCAAGGGCCTAGTACATGATCGGGCACATAGAATTCCTCAATCAATAAAAGACGTGCACTTTTGTATCCATCTCCAGAGGTTTATAATACTGAATGTCCCAGGAACACTGAAATGGGCTTTGTAGAAACAATGTGTTTCAAATTTCAATAATGTGACTTCTTGTGCATTTGAACCTTATCAAGTAGGCCCAAGTGAAGGGAGAACAATCGCACCTAGGAAAAATAATTATGAAGTATTTTTAAATATGTGTAATTTATTAGTCTCACAGAGGAAGAATGGCTTAGAAAAAATTCAATGAAATTTGAAAACTTGAGCTGCAGGGATGTCTCTGTTTAAAGGTCAGGCTCCCATTCTGTTAAGACTTAGTGACCCTGTCTATTAAAATAAAAAGATAATATTCATGCCACAGAGCTATTTTGTACATAGAGATCCAGTGAGGTATTTTGAACCACTGTTAGGTATTACATGTTATATTATACACCTATCAATTCTAACTGTATCCTGATAAGGGGACTGGCCCTGCTCTGAACAGGCAAAATTTCTGCATAATCATTAATTTTCATGTAGAAAACAGATGGAGGGACCCTCAAAGACTCCATCTCATCGGCACACTGAACAAGACCCTTGCCATCTTGTAAATCTTTACTTCACAGAAAACACAAATTATTCTGGCCCGAGGCCCAGCCTTATCCCAGTATCATAAATTCCAAATTAATTGGTCCTACCATCTTTCTGAGAATGCCGCCCCTGCCACCTCCTGGGCTGTCAGGCCTCCAAAAACACGCAGGTGCTGCCTTTTAGGGTATGAAACACCAGCTACTAGAGACCCCCTCACCCCTCCCTACCCACTCGTCCCACACGGGAGGTGCTAAAGGCAGGGGAAGGAGGAGCAGTGGTCCTCAGCCTTGGCTGACCATTGGGGTCACTGCGGAGTTTTCAGACACAAAGTCTGCCACCCCAGGAGGTGCTGGCTCAGTGCTCTGGGTGGCAGCCTCCATAACGGGGTGTGTTTAAAGCTCCCCAGATGATTCGAATGCACAGCCCCACTGCCTGAGGGAAACCATACACTAAATCATAGTGACTGAGAGGTGACCAGGGGACAGTCAGACCCACCACGAACAGCAAACCAGGTGCAGCTCATCAGAGGCCTTGTGCCCCAGCTCCCAGAGCTTCCCAGGGTCGCCTCCATCTTCCACTCACAGGTCTGCCCCTCAAGGCTGCCCCGGCTCGACCCACCCAGTTGCCCAGCAAGAACTCACCTCTCAGGCTGGGGTCCTCCATCTTCCTTCCCTTGGCCACGCAGGCAATGACCAAGTCCTCTCCCCCTCCCTCCTGGATCTCTCACGTCCTCCACGTGTTGGTAGCCACACAGTCTCTCCCTCAGTTCAGAACTGCTACCCCTCGAGTCACTGCCAAGGCCCTAACCAGCCCCTGCCTGTCTCCAGCCCTGCCCAGGCTGTTGTCCACACTGCTCCTGCAGGGACACTCTGGTCACATCACATCACCCCCTCGCCCCCCCTAAAATATTCAAGTTGTCTCCCCCAGCTCCCAGACCAAAGCCAAGCCCAGCAGCAGCTGACGGGGCCCTGCGGGGTGGTCTCTGCTGGGCCTTCCAGTCTCCCTGCATCCACATGCCAGCTCACGGGCCTCATTCCAGCTCTATGCAAACTGCTCTCGGCCCTGCAAGAGCCCAGCTTCTCCCAAACCTCTGCAACCCTGCACGTGCTGCTCCTTCTCTGCCTGAATCGCCCTTCCTCACCCCTTCTTTGGTAAACAGTTACTGCTCTGTCAAATCCCAGTTTAGACAACACTTCTCGTGGACAGCCCTCCCTGTCCCCAATCCCTACACACTTGCCCCTGTGATGCCCCCAGCAGAGCACCGAGCTGCCCACACTTCCAGGATAGCTCCTCCTCAAAGTCAGCCACGCAGGAGGCCAGGGGCCAGCATCTTCACCGCCAGCCCTCCAGGGCCCAGCACAGAGCCCGTTTTACAACAGGTGTTCTAAGCATCTAGCAGTGAATGAACAAAGAAAACGGTTCAACCTCTGCTGATTTTTATACCAGTATCTTGGTCTGCAGCTACCCAACTAATTCCCCTCTGACTCAAAATTGTAGTTCTCTGTGACTGGATGTTTCTGAGGAAACTGAAATGGGCAACTCACTTAGAGTGACCTTAAGCGGGGAGTAACCTGAACCCGGGACCAGCAGGGATGACGTTGGAAGGCCTTGGGATCAGGCTGCACAGGAAGAGGACAGGTGGACTTCTGTCCCATACCTACTGAGGCCCGCAGTCGCTCTATGGACTTGTTCCTTAGAGCAACTCACCTGAACTGAGCTGCAATCTGATGCAAGATTCAGGACCTGCATCAAGCTGAAGTTCAAATCCAAAAGCTGAAATCAAATTATCAAAGTAATAGTATCATTAATAGTAATCATAGGGTAGTAACAGCAGCTCCCGTTTTTGAATGCTCAGAATGTACCAGGTACTGTGCTAAGCCCTGTGTCTCATTTCCTTGAACCCTTATATCCGCCTTCTGAGACAGACACAATCAGCATCCCTACGGTATAGCTGGGGAAACCGAAGCTGAGAGAGAAGAAGTCACTTGTGAGAAGCAGAGGGAGATTCGAACTCGGTTTTGCCTGACTCCAGAGATCATGCTCTAAGCACCAAACAATACCGCCTCATTGAAGGGAAGGGCCGTGAGGCATGTGAAGGCTGGGGCCCCTGGAGAGAGGACATGGGGCTGGCTGCCCTGTGATGATGCTGGCAGGAGATACCAAGGGACAGGACACACAGACTAGAGACCTCCCAAGAGGCCCTCTCCAGCACAGCCAGGACTTGGTGCGTCTCACCTCGGCGTTCCTACCTGTGCGATGGGATAGCAGCACCTGCCTCACAAAGTCCCTGTGAGACTAAACAGCTAAACCATCTGTCACGCGCCAGCCTCCAGGAGAGCAGGCAGGACAGCCTGACTTTCTGATCTCCCGGGACCCCAGATGGCTTCCTGGGCTTCCGAATCGCGGCCATCAGCCCTCCGGCCGCGGCCCCAGGAGCCCTCCGCTTCTGTGCGCTCTGGACTGAGCCCTCGCCCTGGCTGCCACCAGCACACCCGGGGGCCCGGTTCAAAGTGGAACATCCGACTCCCACATCAAGGCACAACACAGAGGAAGCGGTGGCTTTGGCACCAGCCATTGCTCTGGGAACCCACAGCCACAGCCTTTGCATGAAATTTTCATTAGCTGCACAGCTAGGCCTGCTACAGTTCCTCCCAGCTCTGTCGTTCAGCCTCGTCTCTTCAAGGGAACATCTGGGAAGGGTAGCAATAAAGCCTCGCTTCGCTATGTCCCCAAAAGTGTCCTAGCAGCCACGGTGGCTGCCCAGCTCTGCATCCTGAGGCTCTGGCCCTTGGACCGCTTACACAGCAGATGCTCCTCGCCCAAGCCCCAGGGATAAATCTGGTCAAGGTCTTTTGCCCATGACAAGCCAATGGAGTCGCGATCAGGATCAGAGAGTGCTCACTTGAAATTTGCAATTTCTGAAGGGACATCTCCCCCGTGGTGAGAGGTGACTGCTGCAGGGGACACTCCCTGGCCACGATTTACTTCTACCATCGCCAGAAGGCTTCAAGGGAGAAGGCGTCCCTTCTCTGAGGGACAGCCATGGCTAAGACCAGAGCTCATTGTGAGAGTGGCACACGCCTCTGAGACCGGCTAAGACTCTCCACGGGGACCCACACTTGGGGTCTGCTGGGTCCGATGAACACTGACCACGGCGATGAGCTACGTACCCTCCCTCTCACTCCACCAGCGTTTACGCAACTCAGTGACTGATGTAACACAGTCTCTCACTCCCAGCACCACCAAGACGATGCTTGGCAGACTCAGGAGACTGTAGAGATGACCACGAAGCACATCACCAGGCTCCACACTTGGGAGCGTGCCCACCTGGCCCCCTGGTTCAGTAGACGAAGCACTTACATCATGTGACCAGGAGCCCAGAGGAACAGCAAGAGAACTGTCTTCAGACAAAGAGCAATGTGTGTGGGTCCTCTAACAGTAGATCAGTCCCCGCTACCAAGGGACCCACAGGCAAGTCTACTCCATGAGCATCTAGCTGTCCTCTCCCCGCCAAGGGAATTTCTACAATCCAGTCTTGGCCATTTAGGGCCTGGGGCACCAGAGAGAGCGTGTAGATGAAGTTGCGAAGAGGCTTGAGGACCTCCAGGACTTGTGAGCCATGCAGACTTTATCTGTAAGCACCGAGCAGCCACTAGGGGTTTACTGGGAGGGTGACACCATCAGACTGGTGTTTTCTGAAGCACTCTGGGCTCTCCGAATGTGGGAATGACTAGAGGGAGGCCACATGAAGCCAAGGACACCAGCGTTAGAAGTCTGTTCTACACGTGCACAGTGATCACTGCCGGAATGTCTGCTGTATGTGGATCTGCCCGTGCGCTAGAAAAAGACATGAGCAACACCCAGCCCTCACACCCTGGGTGCCCGCAATCTCACTAGGGGAGAGAGACCCAGAAATATAAGCTGATAAAGGGTAATATTACCTAGTAATGTGTTCATTACAAAAAAAAAAATAAAAGTTACAGAGACACACAGGAGGAAGCCACCAACTACTTCTGAAAATCAGGGAGGGCTCTACTGAGGAAACGGGACTCAAGTCGGGTCCAGGCAGACAGAGTTTTCCTGGCCAGGACATGCAGTGAGAGGGACCGGGCATGGCAGGCAGAGGGACACACATGTGAACCCACACGTGCAGTGAGCATGAGCTCAGGTCTTTGCTGCGACAGCTGTTGGCTCAGGCAAAGCGCAATGAAACCTAGGCCCAGGTGCAGCCACAGAGGCAAGACGACAGGACACACTGGCAGCTTTGCTCAGGGTCTGCCAGCCACCCCTGTCACCACAACACTCAGTCTGCCCTTCACTCGGGGACCAGGAAGCTCTATAGCTACTGCAGTTGATCACTGGCCTCATGACAATCCGTCTGCTCAGCTGGGAGGCTGGGCAATGACACTACGTCTGGGGAGCCACACTGACCCGTGCATGACACCCCAAGGATGAGGGCCAACTTGCACCCTGGTCCTTCCAACCTCATCAGCAACAGTCGCCATGCCACCTAGGAAGGACCTGTGAGTCATTATGGACTACAAGTGAACCAGCTAATCTGTGCGTCTGTCCCTCTCTCCATCCGACAGAGACATACTGCCAGTTTGCTACACCTTTACTTCATTATAGAATTAAACATCTTTCACTTTGGATGTAAGCTCCCTGAAGACAAAGGCCAAGCCATGTGACCATGCCCTGGGACCTGGGGCCCTGGAGGTCCCCCTGGCAACACCCAGTCGGTGATAGCGATTAATTACCTCTTGTTCTCACTGAGCCTTTGAAAGGTTCCATTCTTGTTTACAGGGAACAGGTGCAGAGAGAGATGAACAGCCAGGGTTCCCTGGTACCATCACTCAAAATCAAAACCCCCCGGAGCAAATTTATCAGGGGAGATCATTTAAATGGTAACAAAATACACATCAATAAGGACATATTTATTTCTTGTGGAGAAGCACTCAGCCAGCAGAAGCTATGTAATACTTTTATTGTTATACTTTCTTTTCATTTATTATTTGGGGGAATAACAGGAATGTTAATAATAATGCAAGTCCCTTCCAGCTCTAAAATTCAATGATTCTAAATATGTCAAATAATAACTCAAATATGCCTGAAAGCTCTGTGTAAATAACGTGGGAGCAATTTTCACAGAAGCGCAAAGTACTGGAAGAATCCAAGGTAGACAGAAGCAATAAGCCACTTCCGCTTTAAACGTAAGGACCTAATGTGAACACGAATAGCAATTATCTCCTATATCTTTAAAGTACCTTCCCTATTTAATAACTTACAAATGTTGAGAGAGAGAGAGAGAGAGAGAGAGAGTCCAGCTCTGACCAGGTGCCTCGGCTGGTTGGAGCACCGTGCCGCACACCGGAAGGTTGCGGGTCGATCCCTGGCTGGGGCGCATATGGGAGGAAACCTATGGATATTTCTCTCTCTCTCTCCCTCTTTGTGTCTCTCTAAAATCAATAAACATATCCTCAGATGAGGATTAAAAATAGGAAGAAAGGAAGGAAGAAAGAAAGAGAAAGGGTTCGCCTGAGTTTTTTCTCATGATGCTCAGAGCTACTAAGGCTGAATTTCTTGAAATAAAGTTCCTGAGATCAAATTCTTGAGCCAAATTACCTTCTCATAAGCATTAAGAGACTCCTGTAAGAAAGTCACATGCAAAAACATGGGAAGAAAATAGAGAATCGAAAGGTATAAGGAGAACCAGAGATGCAGAGGGGACTGCTGCACCCACTCCACCATCACACCCCTCTGTGCCCAGGGCCCTCCTCTGAGGCCTACAGAGAAAGGAGGCGCTCCAGCACCCCAGCTGCAGGAGCAGAGCAACGCATGAGAGCGGGTGGATCCTGTCCATTCAACCTGATCTCGTTTAGTCAGGTGCAAGGTCACATTTTCTAGGCATTTCAACTATCCTTAAATACCGCCCTTCACCCAAAAAGGTAAGAAAAAAAGAAAAACAGGAAAGGATCAGAGAAAAATTAAAATGGTAACAATAGTTATCAACAGCTGGGGGAATATGAGAATCTTCTTCCTGCTTCTGTTTTTTTAATTACTTTTCAATCTTTGAAGAACTAACATGAATTACTTCATGTATTTGTATGTTGTCTATTCGCACATCCATTTACTCATTCACTCATTCATTCATTCATTCAAAGTCCTACGAAATAGTGAAAAATGAAGACAACATCACCCTAACATGGCATCAGGGAAAAACACTCGGCCAGAGAAGTAAAATCATTTTTGCACAGATTTACACAGCACCAAAACCTGCAGTGTCAGAGTCATGTTCACCAACAGCTCAGGCTGAAGCAACCGGGAAGCAAAAAGGAAGAGCCCCGTGAGCCCTGTCCCAGGACAATGGCTAGAAGCCTTCCCAGGCAGCTGGACGGAGCCACAAACCGTTATTATCAGCCTGCGTCGGGGCTGGTGCCCAGGCTGGCATTCATTTATTCCTCTTGTCCTGGCGTTTCTGCTACCCTAATAGGGAATGAAAGATCTGGAAGGAGCAGGGGGTGAACCTCGGCTCCACTCACTTGCCAGCGCACAGCCAGGGCCCCTGCCACAAGCCCTCAGGAGAAGGGCCCAGAGCTCCCAACGGAAGCCATACATTTACCCGCGAGGCGGTGACGGCTCCTGCAACGAACCCCAACTGTGGCTCCACTTAATAAGGCATCCGGGGCTCAGACGTCCCATCTGCTTTACCAGCAGGACACGCAAATCACCGCAACAACTGGGGACACCCTGTCAGGGCTGCCTGCTGGAATTATCTGCGAACAGCACTGCATGGGTCACTTTGGTGTTGCCCATCAAAGCCTCGGATGTCCATTTCTCACGTCTCCCTTTTCACGAAATTCAGCTCTTAACCCAGCTTGGAGCTGAAATCAATGGTTCTGCTTCCCAGTCTGAAACATTAAAAAACATAAATGTTTGTGGCAGTTTTTTAACTGGTAACTTCTCCTGACGCCTACATCAGCATTGCCAAAGGGACGCCGGGCCAGCAGTTCAATCTCTGCGAGCTTCAGTGTCCTCATCTGTGATACGCGGGCGGCGGTGCCCGCTTTACTGGGATTACTAGGAGGGTTATTTGAGACATAGATGCAAAATGCCCGGCATGTAATATGTACCAAAAATGGTAACTGCATTTTTTTAATCATCACCTGAGGATATGATTTTCATTGATTCTTAGAGAGAGAGGAAGGAAGGCAGAGAGAAACACTGATGTGAGAGAGAAACACTGATGTGAGAGAGAAACACCAATCAGTTGCCTCCTACATGTGCCCCAACCAAGGATCGAACTCACAACCTAGGCATGTGCCCTGACTGGGAGTCGAACCCACAAGCTTCTGGTGCACAGGACAACAGTCCAACCAACTGAACCACCCAGCCAGGGTGATAACTGCATTTTTAAAATCACCTCAGTACATTCCCTGCTCTAAGCTGATAACAGAGTTTTAAAAACAGACCACTAGTTTCCTCTGGATTACTGTATTTGTGATGCTCCATCCGAACTCTGAGAAGACTTTTAAGAAATCAAACCTGGGTGATGGTTGTGTTGGAAAAGCAACAGCCACTGCTCTGTGTGAAAGCGTAAATAAAATGCCACTTAAGTAATCATGTTACTCACAGCTTAATGCATGTGATCCAGAGCTTCAAGCAAGAGCCTGTGTGTGATGGATTTCTCATTATCTGTCGGCTGCCAGGGCAGTCCATCCAGCCGTCTGCAGGCGCGCTGGCTGGGAACATCTCCACTAGCTCCTGACGGGACCCACACTTGTGCTATCAGTGGGAACAGACTCAGCAGGAAGGAGCCAATGCCTTCATAATAAGGTGATAATACCAACAGGCACCGTTGCTTGAGGAAGAGCTGCCAGGTTCTAAGTCAGCCATTCAAGGTCCTTTCCTCACCTCACAGAGGCCCCGAAAATGGTTTGGGCCAGAGGAAATCTCTAGCTTAATCCTCTGGCCCCTGCCAGGGAGGGATGGAGCCTTCTCAGACACTGTCGCAGCCCAGTTCTGACTCAGCAGTGCCGCGTGCCAGACCAAGTACCAACGGCAACACTGCCCTGAGTCCTCTTCTTTCTGGGGAGGGTCTCTGAAACCCCAGGAGTTCCCACTGACTCCAGCCACCCTGAGAAGTGCCAGGGAGTAACTGGCGATATGTCAGGTCCTTGGACCACGTATGTGCTGGATGAATGCGGAACCTTTAGAAAAGCTGCTTCCGAATTCAGGGGCAAATGCCCTCCACAGATGTGGGTGTCTGCGGCGGCAGAGGCGGCAATAACCCCAGGGAAGGGCATGAGGGTCGGCTCTTAACGTTAAATCTAGGGTTACCGAGGCACCGACTGCCTTTCCTGGGGACAGAGCGCCCTACACGTGGGTGTCCTCGAGGGCTCTGCCCTTCCTGCCTCCACTGCGCGCAAGGCTTCTGTGCCCTGGCGGATGTCTCCCCTGCGCTTGCCCACTGGCACTTTCTCCTGGGCCCCGCCCTCAGAGCCAGGAGCTCCCGGGCCGCTCACCTTGAGTAAGGGAGCCAAGCCCAAGGTGACGAAATCCTGCCAGGGTGTCTGCCAACAGCAAGGTGAAAAATATTTGGGGAGAGGATCTTGGCTGACCCCTAAATTTATGGCATACCTGTCAGCCTGGGTCCAGGCGAGGATGAAAGGTGGGGAGGATTATGAACTAGTGGGGAGGGGGGAAGGGAATGAAAATGATCTGCAAAGAGTCATACAGGGAAAAGACACGGTGACCAGGAAAATGAGCACAGGCGACATGAGAATATTTTCTACGGCAGGTCCCAAATGGACCCAGTGGGCAGGGGAGCAAGGACCTGGGCCCTGGGGAGGCGCTGCTCCCTATCATTTTCTACGGGGAGTTCAAGAGTCAGCAGTTCAAGCCTGTGTTCAACCTACAACGGGAAGCAGCAAATGTCTTCTGAACATCTATCACTGGCCAAGCACTGTGCTCTCCACTTCATGTCAAATACCCCTCATAGTCATCACAATGACTTCGCAAGGATGGAGGTACCCTCTCCATTTTACCAACGAGGTGACTGCAGCTCAGGGGGGTTAAGTAACTTGTTCCAGGTCACACAGCAGAAAGCAGCAAAGCAGGCATCCAAACCCAGCTCCATCTGACCGCAGGGCCCGGGCCCTTCCCGCACACTGTAAGTGCCCGGCACTCAGGGAGGCCGCACACCTCACCGAGCTCGGGACCATCAGCTCCTCAAGGATGGACTCCACTGGTCCTGGCTCAGCCCTGAGCAGCCAGCAGAGACTCACAGCAGCTACTGGTTGAATCAGAGCTGGTGTGTGAAGAAATTATGACTTCTCTTGGAAACTGATAACTTAATTCTTTGGAAGAAAATGGCCCACCCTTGACCATGCCCAGGGAAGCAGGGCCTCTAAGGTTAAGATGTGGATGAAGCCAGAGTATGAAAAGAGAGGAGAAAAGAAGTGAAATCCCAGGAGGAACATGCTAATTACAGCAAGCCGCTGCATGGTTGCTGGGGTGGAGATGGGCTGGAGGACAAAGGAGGAAACAGGAGTCTCACGGATGAGACGCATATCTCACAGGTTCCAGGGGGGCCATTCGCATGCTGAGGCCATCTTGCTAAGGGCACCGCCGGCCACCTGACCTGTGAGTCATCCCTGGCTGACGTGCCTCCTCCCCCAGCCACAGCCGTGCTCAGGACAGGCCCCACGGCACTCGTCTGCGTGAGCGCCCCGCTGGAACAAATCTGGGCCCCCTCTCTACGCCAGGTGCAAGTGTGACCCGGGCCCCTGCTTGCCCTCTTGCTGCTCCCTACATTCTTCCGTACTCACCTGCGGCTCCCCAGGCCTTTTGGGCTTGTTAACACCGACTCTGCTCTTAGAGGGCCGTATTATTCTTAAATCTGCCACAGCCACGACATACCTGGGAACATAAATCTTCCTCTCCATAATGTGAACAAGTCCCGTAACAATGGTGGCAGTTCATTACCCAGCCATTTTGGGTTATATTTCTCCAAGAAAATAAATAACTGGTTTAGAGACTGTCAGAAAAATGTTCCACTAATACGCAGCTTTAACACGATGATTTATTAGAAATTACTGAAAGCTACTCACACCTGTGGTGACCATGCGCACACACGGTCCTCAGTGAGTTTCTCACCGAAAGTGGGGGAAAGACGTAAACCTCGGAAATGCTGCAGGTTTCCATTCTCAGCTAGTCTCCGTCTGAGGTCTGCTTTAGCCTTTGGTTGGCCTCGGTGACAGAATCCTTCTGCACCAAATGCTCAGGCAGGGAAGATTCCCGGGGAAAGGTTTGTAAGAGATGGAAGAGGGGAACATCCCACGTACGCAGCTGCTACTCTGTGCCAGACAGGGCTCAACCCTTCAAACGGGGGGTTGACAAACTTTCCTAGAAAGGACCAAAGAGTAAATATTTTTGGCCTTGTGGGCCACAAACAGACTCTGTCACATATTCTGTCCCCACCCTTTTAAAAATATACAGTACATCCTAAACTACTGACCTCAGCTGGATTCAGCCTGCAGGCTGGGCTAGTCTGCCCAGCTCTAAGCAGACCACTTCTCTTCACACGCTCCACTGTTCCACGTGGTCGATGCTGTTTGCGGTCTCATTTTAAAGATAAAATGAGGTACTGAGGGATCACACACTTGGCTGAAGTGTCAAAGCGCAAAGCCAGGCAGGATCTAAGCCTAGGCCCACTGGTTTCAAAAATCATACACTCCCTACTATACCTCATGGCCTCAAAAGCATCCTAAACGTGGCAACTCTCTTTGGAGCCAAGAGCGAATTTCTATTACGGAATGTAAACAGATCGTATTTGTTGGATGTCTATTGTGTATTGAGCCCTGGCCAGAGACTGTACATGTGAGAGTCCACGGGGCCACCATGGATGGTCGCACAGGCTGCTCACTGCACAAGAATGCCAGGTCGGGAAAGGCGTGCGGGCTGAAGCCCACACGCACTGCACGCAGCAACCCACCACAGGGGCCTCCCCTTTTTAGTTCTCACTAATTCCCCGTGGTGGCTGCGGAAGGCCTGCTGTGTGCCTCCTGGGGGGTGGGGGGCAGGGTGAAGGAGGAGCAGTCTCCCCAGAAGCCAGGTCAGCCTGCAGCCTGGGGCAGGGGAGAGAGAGAACAGGGTCAAGTGCGGAGACTCAGGGCAGGAAGGTGGCAGGGCGGCCAGAGCCAGGGGCTCAGGCACTGAGACTGTCGCTAAGGAATATCAACTCGCCTTCCCCCCGCCCCGAGTCTCAGGATGGAGTTTTGCATTAAGGAGGAAGAAAGACCACTGCTTTACGCACAGTATGCAGCAACGGGCGTCATTATTCCAAAAGGTTGGTAACGGTGGAAATTAGCTATTTTAAAGGAAGATTTACACAGTCCTATTCAGTTCATTGGACATTTATTGACTCTCTTGGTGATCACTTACCTAAGAGTTTATTAAAGGAAGCCAGGAACAGCTGGACAATTTCCCTAACATCTGAAAGTTTATATGGTATCGGTTCCAACCTCAACAAAAAGAGATTTTAACCTGAAGCAAAATGGGTGAGACCCAATGTGACTGCTCTCAGGTGCCCCCGTGGGCTCCACCGCCCCAGTTCTCTTGACCACGGCCTCCAAGGCCATCGCCCCTCCCCCACCATCCAACCATCATGAGATTTACAAAGGTCCTGCCCAGCCGTCGTAATGTAAACTGTTTCTGCGCAGAGTTCCCCAGCAGAACGTGGCCAGGGCCCCACGCGCAGGACCCCATGGTACCGGGCCCCATGGTCCACCTCCTGGGCGCAGGCTTCACGTCCTCACTTGCAAGAGGCCAGCTGTGCCACCTGTTGCAGAAGGTCCCGCCACACAGACTCCGGCTCCTCCCTTGGTGCCGGGCAGCACTCCCACGAGAGCGGGCTCTGGGAGAGCGGACCCATGAGACTTCCTTTCCCCCACATCCTACCCGAGTGGAAAAAAATACACTTAGAATTGTTTTCCTGAGACTTCACTGGGCAAAAACTTAGTTAAATTGTCAGAAATTAGTTAAGCAGGGAAAGAAACTGCATTCTTTTCCTTTTTTTCACTTCTAACTCTAAGATAAGATTTTTCTCAGATGCCCCTAAAAGATTCTGCACTTGTCTCTAGACAGATACTAGTGAGGAGAGAAAGCAAATTGCTTTCAGCAATTACTAAGCTCTGAACTCCCTAAACAGCCAATCTTTATGCTGCCACTGCAGTTATGTCTACGGACGGCCGGTTCGGGCGAGGGCACTCATTCCCAGGGCCCCTCGCGACTGCTAAATTGTTCAAAAGGCAATGTGGAAAATTACCCAGAAAACAGCTGTTTATGCTTTAGGCGGTACCTACATGAGGAGAAAAGCAATGGGCGGGTGGAAGTCACAAGCCATAAAATTGAGAAAATACTATTTTGAAGTTAAATGTGACGGGAAGTCCCTTTGCAAGAGGTAATCAATAGTCACATGGAAGCACAGCAAGATAAGGCCCACTGGTTATGGAGAAAAGTCACGAGTCACCTCTGAATGACAAGCCACTGAGCTAAAACAGTCCCAGTTGTAGGGCTTCACCACAGCTACCGCCCCAGAGCACTGAAGGGGCCTCCTTCACCCAAAAACTGGGAGCCCGGCCCAGTCCCCCTCTTCTCATGATTTTCTCCTTCCATGAACACAGCTCCACAATGTGCAGGTAGCTTCCAAATCAACCGACGTAAATCGTGCCGCTCAAGGCATGGTGCTATTGGTGCTTTGAAAGAACAGATAACGACAGCTGTCACTCCCTTCCCGCCATAAACGGAGAGTCTAAGAGACTTGGGAACCCTTACACATGCCCCACCCTGGCTCTGCCCCAAGTCTTGACAGTCTGCTGCCCACAATATAAGGAGCCCGGCACAGCATCCTGATTCACACTCAGTGCTTCCCTTACGAGTGTCCTGTCTCCCCACCCAGGGCCAATTCCCTCCCTGACAGCAGTGAGGATTGGGTCAGTGACCTGAAAGTAAGGTCTTCAGCCAACGAACACAGAGAAGACCTGGGAGCAGAGATTCAAGTTACTGACCTCTCCCAGGTTTGCTGCCCAACTTGGACACCAGGCTACACCGAAACGGGAAACCCGGACACAATAGTTTTCACAAACAATTCTAGACTGCGCACTGAAGCCCCCATGTATTACCCAAAACTTCTAGGTCCTCCTGATGGCACCAGGGAACAAGATGTAATGCCTTCCAGAATGAGGAGAAACTGAGCAACTTTAAAAGGAGACAGTCAGCCTTGCTGGTTTACTTCCGAGACGGAGACCTGGGGAAGGGGAAGCTATCCAATTTTTCATCAGTCCTGAGCTGTTGGTAGGAGGAGCCTGAAGTGAGGTTTGACTGGCTTGATCCAAATTGTAAAGAGCAAGGATGCATCTTCACCAGCAGGGAGGAGGACCCCGCGCTGAGCTCCGGAGTCCAACAGAGCCTACTTTGCATCTCAGCTTCAATGTTTATTGACTGTGGAGCCTTGGAGGAGCAGAACCTCGCTTTTCCAATCTATAAAATGAGGTCATTAATGGGGCCCACTTCACAGACTTTACAAAATCTAAACGAGGTAATCTATGAAAAGTGCTTAGCAAAAGTATTGATTAGTGTTCATAATGAGTAGCCATTATAAGTAGAATTATTGTTTAATAAGTGATTTTCATTTATGTGCATTTTAACTCTCAAGTCCTCTTCTTTTCAAAGCCTGCCCATCATATTACCACTGTAGGAAAAAAATAAAGGGAATCCTTGATTGGCCTGTTGCTTTTCTTGAAAATACAGATTCTCTGGCTCCACTGACTTAAAACAGGCCCAAAGAGTCAGTGACTTAAGAGTCTTTAAAAAAGAAGAGAAAATAAAAACCAAAAACTCTAGCATGTAAGCCAGAGGCAAAGGTGAGGAAAGGTGGTTTTGTTTTATCATAAAGAAAAAGCAATCTAGGAGGAAAGGTCACATGTTTCTCAGCTGGAGATGTGTTCGTTGAAGCCAGAACAAAGCCACAGAGGGTTGTACACTCAGTTCAGCAAAAGCAGGAAGTCACATTTTCCTAGATATTGCTTTAAAATGTGTAAGGGAAAACGTATGCAAAGAGGAAAACTCATAAAGCATCTTCCTCATCAAAAACAAAAAAAAAACAAACCCAAAAAACAAAACACCATAAGGAGAGTGAAAGAAATAAGCCACAGTGAAAGAAGATGTTGGCATCATTTAAAACCAAGAAATGGCTTGCATCTAGAATATATAAAGACTAGATAAAAATTGATAGGAAAAAGGCAGACAATCCAATTAAATGGGGTAAGAGATTTGAATGCACTTCACAAAATAGGCCAAAATACACCAGAGGGCTACTATATAGGATAGGGCAAAAGTACAACAGTTCACAGCTGTGAGTACGCGAAACACAGTTTATTCTTGTATTATTACTTACTCCTTATTTTATTATTTCCCATGTGAGTAACTGTAAACGTACTCTTACCCCACTCTGCATTAAACGGTGACCAGGTCCGGCCTCAGAAAAGTTGCGGAGGAGCTGGAACTCCAGCCCACAGTTGGCCGGAGTAGCACTGAAGCACGGCCCCTTCAGAAAACTGCCCGACAAATACCCCACGTCCCAGAGACCCCACCCCCAGCAGTACAGCCAGCAGACACAAGTACAGGTCTACAAAAAGACATATACAACCATGTGCATAAGCAGCAACACTCAAAAGAACCCTCACTTGAAGCAACTCGAATATGCACCAATGGCGACATGAATAAATGGGGGTCTGCTCATGCAGGGCCACCAGTCTGCTCTCCCTCTGCATGACTCCATTAGAAAGAGTGGGCTTGCAAGGCCCCAGAATATCTTCCCAGTCACATGGGAGAACCATGTCTTCAGAATAAAGCCAATGTGTCATGGAGCTGCAGCTAGGAGATGAAGAGAAAGTGAGAGCATGCTCTGGGTGCAACCCTGCCTGGCTTTCAAATAACATGGAACATAACTCGGTTTTACTGAAGCTCATCTGAATTGGGTTTCATTCCCTTGCAACTGTAAGAGTCTAACACAACAGACACCTCTGTAAAAGGTGCCAAGTAGGCACATTTTCTAAAACAAGTGAAGGCAAACTGGAGGTGGGAATGGGGGATGAAGCCAAGCAGTCTGAATGAATTACCTCTAAAGAGGGTTTCAAATGGGAACCATCTTAAGCTAAACCCCCAAACCACTGCTCAGCTTCCAGGAAAGACAGGCAGCATGGGTCCATGAGAAAACTTTATGCTGTCCCCACTGCCTGGTATAGTTAAAGAAAAAAAAAAAAGAAAAAAAGTGGAGGGGAGCCAGATCGAAACGCTGGGGCAGCTACCATGGGTGCAGACGAGACTGGGAACAACGGAGCACCCATCAGCTCCCAGAGCAAACAGCTGTCAGAAAGCTGCCCTTTCCTGGCAAAACTGAAGGCACAGCCAGGCTTGTCATCTGCAAGGGAATCTCTCCAGCATAATGAATCTTCATCCATCTTTAACAAGGTTTTCCTGCGGTTTTAATTCTGCGCAACGCTCAGCCAGTGAGAAAGAACAAAATGGTATTTTACTACCTGTAGATACACACCTTAACTTTTAAATTCATATCTTCAGATAGGAAGAAGAAATTAAATCCATAAATCCACTGATTTATCACTACACAAACAGACACCAGGCACCATGACAGCAAACTCTTTGCAGGCTGTATTTCCCCCAGAGTCGTTGCTGCCAGCACAGTGGGAAATCTTGATTTGGAATAAGAAATCATTTCATTTTAATCTTGTTTATCTTCTTGGTCTAGCACTCCCCTGTGGCCACGGCCCATCTGGCACGTTCATGTAAGGAAACTATGGCCACTATTGTTTAATATAATTCTGTGATTGCTTTGTAGATTTTTTTTCAATGTCTACTATAGGCCATTGGATATTAGGTTTATTTTTTGTAAAGGAATCTAATAAGCCAAAACAGAGTGCTATTCATTTCAGGAATACGTTGAATGTACCAACAACAACAACAAAAAAAGACCAACAAAAAAAAACCCACCATGTAGACAACTTTTATGAGAGCACATGAAATGTTATCTGCAGGGGCGTTAACAGAGCCCAATTAGTCTAGTTTCAAGAGGACTAGGAGGAAGGGAACAGACTCACCAACACAATATGGAATTAGTAGAACATATTCTGCAACTCTGCAGCTTGCGCCATCGAAGCATCTACGGATGTCCAGTCTTAATTAATTCTGACGGTGCCCTTTAGAGCCCCAAAGTGCAAACTCCAGCCTGCGCTGGAATCCCAGAGGAAATGGCTGAGAGAGGTCTCTGGCCTTGCCCTCAAAGATTCTGATTTAGAAACTTGGTCCCAGGGCTTAGAAAGCCCACCCCAGGTGCTCCCCAGAGTGACTGTGTTCAGATCATGGAGGTCCAGAGACAGCATTATGAAATGCCACCACAAAGAAAGGTATTCGCACCACCTACACACAGGGACGAGAGCTCAGGGTAAGCAGGGTTCTGCCCCTGCCCAGGTGCGGCATTGTCCAGTGGCGCTTCCGGTGGGGATGGAAACAACCAGTAGTCTGCACTGCTCAGTGTGGTAGCCGCACGCGGGTAATGGGCACTTGAAATGTAACTAGTATAGCTGAGGCTTTAAGTGTTTGCTCTTATTCTGTTTCAGTTAATTTTAACTTAAATGGCCACACGTATCTATTGGTTTATTTATTGAACCATATAGCTCTAGATGGAGCAATAGCATTTAAGAAAAAAAAAAGGAAGTTAATTGGATTAGACCATATTTCTTTCCACCTTTGGCTCTTCAGTAATTTCTCCTCTCTCTCTCTCTCTCTCTCTCGCCCTTTCCATCTCCCCCGCCCCCCTCAAATATATATGTATATACAGGTGGTCTGAGTGCCCACTAGTCTCAAAAATTCTATCAGGTAAGTTTTACAGATGGTGAACTGAGGCTCAAAGAGGCTAATGACGCAGTCACAATGCAGGTCACAGGGCTGGATATAACAGAGTCAAGACCTGAACACCCACCTACAATGCCACCACCATGCTGTTTCCCTTACAACATGCTGCCTCCATGTATGTGAGCTTGACTGAAAACACAAAGAGGTAATGGAATTATTGCCTCCCTTATCCTAAACCCCTAAAATGTTTCATTATTTTTTACATATCAGTTGACATTCCTATGCAGGGTTCTATACACAGATAAATCCAGAGTCACAGAGAAAGGAAAAGGTTCTATGGCCACCCCCCTCCAACACTTGGCCCTCACAGGTCCTCCTCCTCTCCAGCCCCGCCCTGTGCTCACTCTGTTCCAGTCACACTGGCTTCTGCCACAGCAACACCACAGACACTCTGCTGCCACAGGACCTTTGCACTAGCTGTTTTCTCACCTAAAATGTTCTTTCTTCAGATACCAACATGGCTTACTCTTTCTTGAGATCTCTGTTCAATTGTTCTTTATAAATGAGTCCTTCCTTCACTATGATCTTTTTTGAGTTCCTCTTTTACCCCCACAGGCCACTACTCCTGGCACTGATTCTCTCCGTTTTTTCTCTGTACTATTTACCACTTATTTATTGTCTGTCTTCCTCTTCTTTCAATGGGATATAAGCTACATGATGACAGGAATACTATCCTGTTTATTGATGTGTCATCCCCACACTTGGCCCAAAGGAGGCATGCAGTGAAAATACTCTGAATAAATACAGAGATACACAAAAAAAGTTTACCTGTGTATCTGCAATATAGGTGCTATTATTTTTTGTTCTTGACACTTCTCTGTATTTCCCAATATTCTACAATAAACATCTATGTCCCTTGCAGTCATAAATCAATAAATGTTCTTCATATAACCTTACTCAGTTGCCATTGTGTTGCCCTAATGGCACCATTTCTGGGAAGTCTTATGTCTGCCCCAGCCTCCGCCCTCCTCCTCTGGGCTCCACGAACAATGAATGGCACAGAGCTAATACCCCGTCAAGCAGACAGTCATGTCTGTAGTTCCTCTCACCTCAGGGACCAGCCAATGAATCATACTCAACTTCGTTCATTTAACAAATATAACTCTGTCATTTCTGACAATTTTACAATTGCCTCAGAGGCTAAGAATTAAATCTCCCAGTGTTTGCCAAAGTAGCTACACGCTTCCCTACCCCAGTAGAGGACAACTGTAAACATTGCTTGCTATGCCGGCATCAGGGGGTTAAGGGCACACTCAACTTCATCACCCAAGCATGTAAGATGATGCATTTTTACTGAATAAAAAGTATTGTTGGATGCAGTCACCAATTTATGCCCATCAAGTATCAGTGGAGCTGCAGCATATATAAAGCAATAGATGCACAATGGCGCCACTTGCTTTTACGAAGCGCCCTCCTTTACGTGTCACCTTTCCAAATCTTCTGAACAACTTGGTAAGGTGGGTTCTATCATTATCCCTGTTAAGAAGTTAACGAAACTAAAGCACAGAAAGGCAACATGACTTCTCAAAGGTCACAAGCATGTAGGCAGACAGAGGTCGAGCCAGGATTCAAACTCAGAGCCCATGCTGAGTCAACGGACTTAATCTCCAGTTGTGAGTCATGAGCACAGCAGCCAGGAAGGGTGTCCAGGCAACAGCGAGGTTACAATGGGCAGCCAGAGCGTGGCGTGGTGTGGCATGGCTGACTGGACAGGAACTAAAGGAGCATCCCCGCTGTGAAACCGCGCCGGCTCTGCCTGCGAACGGTACTGTTTGACGAGTGCTACCCAGTGAACTGGGAGATGGAAAGGCTTTCCCACCGGCCTGACACTAATGCAGGCCCCTAAGTAAACAGCACTCGTCTGTGACGAGCACAGATAAATCCCAGTTTAGGGCTCTCCTCTGGTGGAGGTGCCTGACACTCCACTACTGCGATTCATCATCCTGGGGAGACAGGTTAAAAGGTGCATTCGACGCCATGCAGAAACATGACACAGTCTCATACGGTAGGGACTGGGGCCCCAGGGTTTGATGGAGCATGAGGACTGAAGAGCACAGACCTCCACCGCAGGCTCCCCGACATGAGGCTACCTGAGTTCTCCAGCAACAGGGTGAGGAGCAGAGCTAACGCCAATGAACCTAAACACGTTTGCTTAAGCAATTTTAGCTTGAGCAAATATCAAGAAAAGACCAAAGAGACACTGTGTGTAATATATATAAAAAATTATATATAAAATTTGTATATATAATTTGTATAATATATAATATACAGGAGTGGGCAAAAGTAGGTTTTCACTTACTTGTAAGAAGAGAAAACAGTGTTCGCTCTTGTGTTATTATTATTGTATTATTTATTTGTATTACAACTGTAAACCTACTTTTGTCCACCCAGGCGTGCATGCACCTATACACACACAAAAATATATACATATGTGTGTACACACATGCATACGTATGCGTCAGAGCTTATCACACCTAGATCCAGGGAGGTCAGTGGATTCCTTCAATTACAGAGCAAAAGGGAGATTTCTGTGCATACTTAATGTTAGTAAAAACATAAAACTTACATAAAAAAAGCACAGCTACAAGATGTAAGGGTAGACAATGAGCAAATTTTCATCAAAAAAGGCCACAGTTCCAAAATCTCATCAGGAAATCAAATGCAACCACACTTTAACCCCAGCCTCAGCTCTCCCACCCACTACCTGTGAAACTTCGGGCAAGTCACTTCAGTCTCAGCTCTCACACAGGGTAGCAGGGTGAGGACTACATTAGTTTGTGCATGTAAGGAACTGCTTAACACAATGCTGTCTGTGCGGTGAGAGCTTGGTGACTGTCATTGTCTTCTCCTCTCATCTCCTCTCCCTGTGATGGACTACCCATTCCCAGTGTCAAGTGCAGGGTGTCCTTCCTTGGACACTGGAACGGGGCCTTCCCAGAGCTCCTGTGGGGGCTGCAGACTCAGCATGATTTATATTCCATTTATTTGGGGATATTTTTAAACACTGATTTCTAATTCAATTCCATTGTGGTCAGAGAACAAACTCTTAAGATTTCAGCCTTTTGAAATTTGAGTCTTACTTTATGACACAGGATGGTCTTTGTTGGCAAACAATCCATGTGCACCTGAAAAATAAATGCATTCTCCTGTTGGGTGGAGTGTCCTATAAAAATCAGTTAGATAAAGGGTGCTAGCAGTGTTTCTCAGATCTTGTGTATTCTGGTTTTTTGTGATTGTTCCATCAGTTACTGAGAGAGCAGTGTGGAGATTTCCAGTGACAATGAAGAATTTATCTCTTCCTTTAGTTGTCGTTTTTGTTCAGTTATACTGAAGCTATGTTATTAGGCAAAGACACATTCATGATTGTGAGGTCTTCTGGGTGAATTGACCCTTTTATTATGATGAAATGTCCCTCTTTATCTCAGGTTAGACTCCTTGACTTGGTGTCTACTTTGTCTGGTATTAATACTGTCATTCCAGTTTTCATGTTTATTTTTTTACATGAAATACCCTTCTCCATGTTTTCACTTTCAACCTATCCATCCCTCTATATTTAAAGTGGGCCATTTGTACATAACATTTAGTTGCCTTCCCCTTCTATCCAATCTGACCATGTCTACCTTTAATATGAATATTTACCTTTAATAATTGATAGGGTTGGACTCAGATCTAACATTTCCCCATTTGTGTTCTACCTGTTCTTTAATACTCTCATTCTCCTTTCTTTCCTTCTTTTGAGTTAACTGAATATTTTAGTATACTATTTTAATTCTTCTACTGTCCATTTTGACTATAAATTTTGCTTTACATCATTTTTAGTGATTGATATAGTGGTTACAACACGTATCCTTAACTTACCCTTAACTGCCTAGTTCAGGCTGTACCACTTAATGTAACAAACAAGGTCATTCCATTTATCCCCCCCCCTCCATTATGCCCCTTGGGTCTACTGTTAATACTGATACATACAAATGTGTGTGTGTGTGTTCTACTTACACTATAAACCAAATGCAGGGGTTTGTTTTCTGTTTTAAATGGCCATATGTCTTTTAGATAAATCAAGAGAATATGTACATGCGGATGTGCACGTATGTGACTTTGTGTACACAAAGCGTTCCTATAGATCTGCGCTGTCAGCTGGCGCCCCTTCCCTTCAGTACATTCCGTGCTGCGGTTATGCGGGTAGCACATCTTCTGCTTTTACATCTCTGAAAATGTTTCACTTTCATTTCACAAGGATATTGTTGTTGGATGCAGATTTAAGAGTTGACAGAATTTTTTTCATGTTGTCTTAGTATTTTAAATGTTGTTCCATTGTCATCTGGTCTCCATTATTTCTAATAAGGAGTCAGTCTTTTCGTATCATTGTTCTCACCATATGTAACATGTCATCCCTCCGGCTGTTTTCAAGGTTTCTCTTTCTTTGGATTTTAACACTTTGACTATGGCATGCATACAGGCAGATTTGTTCATATTTACCCTGCTTTGGGGTTGCTCAGCTTGCTGTCTCTCTAAGTTGATTTTTTCCACTAATTTCAGGGATATTAGGCCATTATTTCTTCAAGTATTTTTTCTGCCTCGTTCTCTCTCTCTCCTCTCTCCTACTTGGATTCCGACTACATATATATTATGCCACTTTACACTGGTCCACTGGTTCCTGATGTTCTGTTAGTTTTTTTCCTACCATTTTTTGTTTTTTAGATTGGATGCGTTTTTATTTGATCTAACCTCAGGTTCGGTCATTCTTCTGCCATCCAATAAACTTTTAATTTCAGATACTATACATTTCAACACTGGAATTTTTGCTTTTTAGTTTTCATTTCTCTGTCTAGATTCCTCGATCTGATTATTCATTAATACTGTCTTGTCCTTTAAATCTCTGAAAATATTTACAATGGTTGCTTTAAAGTATTTGTCTCCTAATTCCAACAGCTAGATCATCTCAGGATTCAGTTTGTTTAACTGCTTTGTCTCTTAGCCATAGCTTGTAAATTCCTGTTTCTTCTAGTAATTTTTATTATGTAGTGGATATTGTTTAAGATACATTGAGGGGGTCTAAATTCCTTTATCCTTTTTTGAAAATATTCATTTTTATGTTGTATCAGGCAGTTAATTTGGCTAGACTCAGACTCCAAACTCCGCTCTCCCTGCCAAGAGTGTCAGCTAAAGCTTCTC
>PVJD01014399.1:0-29308 GCA_004026545.1 Mormoops blainvillei
AGAAACGCCGCCGGCCTGGGAGAGCCGGGGCCGGGGCCGGGGCCGAGCAGAGACCGACCCGGGCACAGTCCTGCTTCCCCCTCTCAGCCCGGCCGGTCGTTCCCTTTTGTGGGGCCGCAGGTTGGTAAGAGGGGTCTCAGCCTCCTTGCTTCCTGAGTGGAGGGTTCCAGTAAGCACACGTCTTGTTTAGGGCAGGGGACATGGGTGAAATAGCCCCAAACAAAGACCCGACACTGTCCCCACAAGGGGCCTCCAAGCTGCCAGCAGACCTTGGTCTCCAACGAGGGCAGGGCCCCCGGCAAGCAAACCCACCCTGGTCAGAACGGGGGAGCCGCCCAAGGAGCCTGCCTGGGAGAGCTCAGGGCACCGCCCAGGGCCTGTCGGTCCTTCAGGTCATCTGACAGCGACGCCTGGGGTCCGTGTGCCGGGGGCACAAGAGGGGCTGGGGCCCGTGTGCCCAGGGCAACTCGGGAAAGGAGGGGCGCTCCTGGGAGACGGATGGGCCGAGCTCAAACTGCGGCAGATGGGCTCTGCGGGGGCCACGGGCGCCTTCTGCAGGCGTGGCCGACCTGAGAAGCGCGGAGGGTGTGGAGCTGGCCACGGACCTGCCCCGCCCCTGCCAACTGCACACACCAGCTGAGCGCCGCTGTGGCCACAGAGCCACCAGGACAGGCAAGAGCCCTGCAGCCCCCAGGTCTGTGTGCCGCAGCCATAAGGCGGGGGTTCTGTTCCCTGGGAAGATGCCGGAACTCAGCTTGTCTAACAAAACTAAGAACACGAGGGCTGGGAGCGGCCCGGAGGGCCGGCACCGTCGTGCATCCTTGGCCACAGAACCCAGGATTCCTGAGGTTGAAAAGTTAGTGACTTTGTCACAAGGAAAACTTTCTGGCAAGAAAAGGCATCTCTGACACGGAGGGGCAGCGGCCCGCGCCGGAGCGCCATCCACGCATGAAGGCACAGGTCTGACGGCGCTTGGGGCCGCCCCGGTCCCCACAGGGTCCCCGCAGGGAGAGGGCAGAGATAGCTCCCCAACAACTCGGTTGTCTTTTCCTGAGAAAGAGGCAGCCACCCCGTCCCTCCCCAGTACCCAGGATGTGCCAGGGGGCTGGCCAGGAGACACCTCACGAGGGCTCCCCGTCCCCAGAGGGGGGCGTGCCTGTGGGGTGGCTGACATCCCGCCAGTGTCCTCGAGACCCACGCCCGCGACAACGCCGTGCTCGCCACAGCAGCTGCTGGGGAACAGGGTGGACGCGGGAGACCCCATGCGCTCAGATGACAGGATCCCGCAGGGGCCGAGTTCCCCTTCCGGTTGACGAGCACGTGCGGAAGGCGCCAGCACGTCCTGGGAGGAAGGAGCACGTGGACAGAGGCCAAGAACTGTCACCGCGACCCCACGGTGAGGAGCAGCGTGTGCAGGACCTGCACTCAGAGTGACCGCCGAGGGCCGGGACGCCCGCCACAGGCAGACGCTCGAGGGTTAATGCGGGCTGTAGTGCACGACTGGGGTCTAACTCGGGCCGATGGGTGGCCCAAGCCGTCCAGGTCAGCACATGCTCCTACCCGGTGGTCTTTGTCTGGGGACCAGGGATGCATGTGCTGGGAGGCCACCCACACGCAAAAGGGCACGGGCTGAGGGGCCCGGGACCCCAGGGGCACCCACAGGCCTCACCCTGCATCAGGAAAACTCCCTGGTTATCGGAGCCGCCCAGGTTCCAAGTGACAATGACACCCACACAAGCCGTCTAAGGGCGCAAAGCTGGACCAAGTGACCTCAGCTTCCGTGACTCGCACCCCCGAAACCTCGGTGATGAAGTCACTCCTCCTGCTGGCGCTTCAGGGCACAGATGTCTCTTCCTAAACGTGACCCCAGAAACCCTCACACCACACATCTCACACACGGGCTGCCTGTCCCTGGGGTCTCTACGGACGCCATGCGTCTGCCCCCCCCCGCCCCCACGGTCACGCCCCCCTCAGCCTGCCCCACATCGTCCCGCCTGGGACCAGGAGCCAGAGCCAACAGGACAAGGCCCAGGGAGACTGGCCTTTCCGACAGCCACTGTCGCCAGGGGACAGGGAACGGGGGAGGGTGACGACGGCTGGCACGGGGCGTCTTGGGGAGAGGTGGGGCTAGCAGCGGAGGGAGAGGAGGCAGACGGGAAGGAGAGGCCTTGGGGCCAGGGCCGCCTGAGCCCCGGGCGAGGGCACGAGGCCCAGCCGGCCCGGAGCCAGCCGCTGACAGAAAGCCACCGGCACGAGGGGCAGGGAGAGCCAGGACCTGAGAGCGGGGCCCTTGCGGACTCTGTCCCCCGGGACCAAGCAGGTACGGGCCCACAGGCGGCGCAGTGGCTGTCCCCACACCCTACTGTCTCTCTGGCAGCCTGCACAGGGCCCGGCGTCGGCCACCGAGAGGCCCTGGCCGGGTTGAGAGCCCGGTGAGGACCTGCAGCGGAGCCTTCGGGAGCATGAGCGGGCAGGGCCCGGCCTCCGCGAGAACGGCAGTAAACCGCAGTGCGTGTGGAGCAAAGTGCAGAGGGGGGCAGAGCAGGTGACTGCAGGAGGGACAGGGACAAGTGACCTCCCACCACACGGCCTCCCCATGTGGGAGGCGACGGCTGGAGGGGGCGGCAGACCAGCCCGGCCTCCTCGGCCGCGGTCGCGGCTACTTGGACAGCTTGCTGATGACTCGGATGAGGGCACCGTTCTCGTCTTTCAGCCTCTGGTTGTCGGATTTCAGCTCTGTTAACACCTGTGGGCGACAGAGGGGGCTGTGTCACAGCCCAAGGTGACCGGGTGGGGGGCAGGGCCACTGGGACCCCACCCTGCACCAGGGCTGGTGTCCTGAGTGGCGCTATCCCACTCCGGGGGCACGGGCCTCATGCCCCCGCTGCTCCCCTTCTCCTTCTGCTGACCCAGGAGCACCCCCCTGGCTGCTGCCCTGGAAGTCACCTGTGGCCTGATGAAGCTGGGGACAGGCCCAAGGACACTGGTGCGGACACAGGGTGGGGGGGCCCAGACAGGAGAACAGGGTCAATTGAGTGCAGGGAGACTCGTTCACACCCACTGGAAAGACGGATCCAGTCCTCAGAGCACACACCGAACTCTCCCCGGGCCCCCACTCACGGGCACTAAGGGACAGCGGGCGGCCCTGCTGAGGGCTAAGGTGGCCACCGGCCAGCAGCTGCTGGGCTGGGCGGTCATCCCAGGGGCTGGCTGCCTCCAGCGGGTTGGGTCTCCTTTCCACCATTTCTGCCATCCTGGGACGCCAGCGTCACCCGACTTGGGAAGCGGGGGTACGGCAGCCCAGAGCCCTCACTGGGGTCCAGGTGCTCGGACAGCCATGGGGGCACGTGGAGACCTCCGTGGGTCTGGGGCGCAAGTGCTGCGGGGGTGGGGCCGCTGGGTCTGAGGCCACAACACCCACCCCTGCGACGCCGGAGCAGCCGCCTGTGAGAGGTCCTTCAGCCACAGGCCTGCAGGGGCCACGCAAGTGTCACGAGGCCTGGAGCTGAGGCCCCGACAGGACGGCTGTCTCCTGTGTCTCCCGCAGAGGACAGGGGGTCACGCACTGGGCCGTGTGTCCCGGGAAGGAAAAGCGACGGCCGCCAAACGCGCCGTGCGGAAGGGTTTGCCCCAACGGCCTCGAGCTGCATGTGGGGAGCCGGGCGGGAACCTGCAGCTTCTCTGAGGGGCCCAGCTGCGCGGCTGACAGACGTGCATGCGACCCCAAAGGTCGCTCCGTCCTTCAGAGGGCGCCCAGGGGGACAGGGCACTGAGGTGCAGGGTCTGAAATCCTGGCCTGGCTGTCAACGCTCTGCACCCCGTCCGGGGGAGCCCCCGGAGCAGCGGCCTGAGCCCACATCCTGGGTCGGACCTGCAGGCTGCGTGGGGCTCACGGCTCCTGCCCCTCCACAAGCTCCCCGAGAAAACACCAAATGCAGCCTCTCCTCCGACCTGGCCCTGCCTGTCCTGCAGGTCCCCGAGGGCCGTGGGTGGCGGCTTCAGCTGCTCCACCCCCTTGAACAGGCACACGCTCCCCGTGGGGCCTGGCGACTTCGTTCCACGTTAAGAACTTAGTTCTTTGGAAAAAGAAAGCGGACGAGGCCATCTCCCTGCGGCACCGACACCTGCAGGGAGCGGTGGGGTGAGGACACCTGGAGGTCAGGGGCGGTCACGTCAGCTTTCTTAACCTCCAAATGCCCCGTTTACCAGGGCTGGATGTTGAGGTGTCTCGGACAAACGAAACTGAGTACATTATCTCCAATAGTCCTTCTTACAGCTGTCGACGAGGGGCGCGCTCGCAAGGCAGAGGGTCCTGGAGCTGCGGGGGCCTGCCATACCTCCCCTGCCGGGGGGCACTGCCCGCCGAGACAGGTGTTTCCCCGGGGGGATCAGGAAAGACGACTCAAACCCCAGGAAGGCAGGGCGCCCCGGGGACCGCGCCGCCACGCCGCTCTCACAGCCCCCCGCCCGGCCTCAGGTGGCTCGGGTCTGCAGGACGCCGGCCTCGCAGCCACATCAGGCTGGCAGGCCTCAGGCCCAGCAGAACTTTATGCTGGAAACCGAAATTTGATTCCACGTGACTTCCGCATGTCTGGGGATATTGGCTCGCTTTTCTGCCGTCCAGGAGGCTGCGTGCCAGGCAGAATGTCGGTAAATGGAGGTCTGCGTGAGGATGCAGAACGCTGCGCCCCGGCCCTCACTGCTGTGGGGGACAGTGTGGGGGCAGTGTGGGCCCGTGTGGCCGCTTGACACCCTAACGTTCAGGGCGTGGGCTCTGGAACCTGTCACACTCGGTTTGAATTTTGGCCCCCCGACTTGCTCCAAGCGGCCCGGGGCCTGTCGCTGCGCCTCGAGCCCGGCGTCACTTGTGAAACGGCTGTTCGGGGCCGGGCACCAGGCCTGGATGATGCCCGACCACGACTTCGGTCCCTAAGCGCTGGCAGCTGGCTTCGCCCCACGTCTCGCACGAGACGCTGAAATCAAGGGGGACATCAGTGGGGCGTCCCCATCGCCCCAACCAGAGTTTCCCCGGAGCCACGAGGCCGATTTGAGAGTGTGGCGCCTCCTCTCTGAGCCGGGGGTGCCCGCCCAGTGGGCAGAGCTGCCCAGGGCTGACCCTGAGGCACAGCGCGCAGGCGGGGAAGGGCCGGCCCACCAGGACCAGCCGGGCTGCTGCTGGAAGCCACAGGCGCCCTCACAGCCCAAAGCTGCTCGGGGCCATGGGGGCGGGGACGGCGGTCTCTGTGAGCCCGACATGCACACTGGCATCCGAGGGGATGCTCCGTGCGCCGAACATACTTCGGTTCCCCGTGAAAAATAAGCCCCACCTCCATCTCTTTGCAAAGGCTTCCAGCCCACACGCTGGGGAGCTGGGGACTCACCACCAGGGCCCCGAGACCTGTGACGGGACGCGGGGGGGAGGGGGTGAGCGCATCCCACCGAACTGGGCCTGGGTCACAGCAATGTGAGCCGTCAGGTCGCCCTCGCCCAGCATGCGGTCAGACGCGGGGACCTGGCCCTGTGGGGTCCTCCAAAGGCCCAGGGCTCCCAGCCCCGGTGCCGCGGAAGCAGCAACAGGGAGCTTCGGGTCCCAACCCAGACCCCTGCTCTTTTGGCGGGGGGCAGGCACGTGGCACCCCAGCTGCTGGGGGCCGGCTGCACTCGGGTGGACGGGGGAAGCTCAGCCTCAGTGTGGCAACGACCCCACCCAGGCACGGGCACACGGCGCAGGCCCCCAGCCCGGCAGCCCCACCCCCGCCCAAGGCGGCGTCCCGCTTGAGGCCACCGTCCTGGCTCCTCCCGCGTCCAGGACCAGCCATGACCACCTGCACGGGGCTCCGGGAACCCCCGGAAGCTCCTGGGGGCCACGAGAAGGGCACCTGCCTGCAGAGGTGGAGGAGGGGCAGCAGCTATAGCTCCTGTGACTGTGCGGCCTCCGCGGACGCCGAGAGCCGGGCCACCACGCGGGCCAGCGCCCGGTTCTCGGCCTGCAGCTGCGCGTTCATCTGCTTCAGGGTTTGGATCTGTTTCAGCTGGTGGAGGTTCTGCAGTGGGACATGGAGGGACGGACAGACAGACCACAGACAGACAGACCAGGAGGTGAGAGCGTGTGTGGCGTGGTGGGTGTGAGCTCGCATGCAGGAGAGAGAGGAGAGGAGAGGGGCGGGGGCAGGGGAGGAGCGCGGCGCCACGCGAGGGTCAGCTGTGCGCAGGGCGGCCCCTCGGCCCCGAAGCTAGCCTGCTGCCTCGCCAGGGTGACAGGCCCCCTGCCCCGGCCCGGGGCTGCGGCTCCAGGGGTCCGGAGCTGGGCTGGCGAGGCCGAGCCCCCGCTCTGGGGACATGCCACCGTCACTGGGATGGGCGCGGAGGACGCGGTGTGTCCCAGGTGCAGCTGCGGCCCCTGGGGCCGCCACCCATCTCCCCCTTGGGGCCCCTGTTCTGCCTGTTTTCTTTCTGGGTCCTCCTCTTACCTCCTCGTCATATGTTTTTTCTTTAAAAATTAAAGGAGGTGCCTGTTGTGTAAGTGTTTTCTGTGTGAGGCTGTTCAGAGGTTGGAGCGACACACCCGGGTGCGGACAGCCCTCTGGCCTGTTCTGAGGGAGGTCGCCCCTCCAGGACCTAGGGGGGCAACCACCCGACTGCACTACGACCACCCGCACCGCGGAGTTCGCAGTGCCCTGGGCTCTGTCCCTCGGGGAGACACTGGAGAAAGGCTCCGTTGGTGGCGATGCTGTGGGCTGGGTGACATCCGTGGCACAGGTGCCACGGCACAGAAGAACCAGCCCACAGACCTGTCTCCTGACACCAGGGGCCTCACGGCACCCACAGGGACAGTGCTACCCGGCCTGTTCCCTGCCGCCCGTCCTTCCTGCATGGGGCCGGCCCCCGGCGGGGGAGAGTGACTTTGGCAGGTGAGTGGGCTCTGTGTGTGGGCTGCAGGGGCCGCAGGAAGGTCTCCAGGACCAGACACACGTCTGCCACGCGCACGGATGAGGACAGAGACGAAGAGTTAGTGATGAAGAGCAAGGAGATGAAGGGGCACGAGGGTCAGAAAAACAGGCAGAGACAAGACGCTGAGTGTCTGTCGCCAGAGCGGGCACAGCCACCTTGGAAAGAGGTTGGGCACTGAGCACTTCCAAGTCGCCACCAAAGGGCAGGGACCAGGCCACCCTCTCCTGGCCACCGAGAGGAGACAGGTAACAGACGGGCGGGCAGGGGCCATGCTGACGTGGCCAACGAGAGGTGCCTGGCTCTCGCCCTCCAGGTTGAACTGGACCGTGCCCTAGGTGGGGGGCACTCTGCCTTCCTGCACATGCAGGCCGGTCAGGTGGACACCTGGAAGGTCTCGGCAGGGGAGTGAGGCCGTAGTCGTCTGCTGGAACATTCCAGAGGGAGCAGCACTGAACAGGCTGGGGAACGAGGTGTGCGAGCCCAGGAGTGTTTCCAGAGGAAATAAAGTAAAATTCGAGACCAGTGCAGCGCGGTGCTGCTGGGCCCTCGTGCGAGGACCGGGGACGGGCTGGTGCCTCTCAGGGGCCACGGCCGAGGAGGGACTGGGCCCAGTGCGGGTGCGTCCCCAGGCGAGAGCGGCCCCACGCAGCTCCTGTCAGCGGGGGCCCCACGTCCTGCTCCAGTCCAAAGCCAGGCCCCCGCCATCCCAGGGCCCACATACACCTGGCAGTTCTCTGTCCCTCCTGGCCTTTTACTCGATTTGCCAGAGTCAGACAAACAGGCTCTAGAGGTGCTTTCTGTCCCCGAGCACCTACCGCCTCGGGGTTCACGGGAGGTCAGCCCTCCACTGGCCCTGGCCGACACGCCAGGAAGAGCTGACTTCTGCGTAACTGATACGACTCGCATGGCGCCACCAGCCCTGAGCTCGACAGGGTCCCAGACTGGACAGGACGGGGAATTTGGCCACCTGTCACCCATGCTGTGGGCTGGATGAAGAGCCTGAAAGCAAACCAGGCGCCCTCTTCGGCCCCTTCAGGGCTAGTCGCGCCAATTTCATGAGGTTTGTGCCTAGAGGGCTGTTAGCCTCCCAGGGAGGCACAGACGCAGGGGCGCCCAGAGCACGGGCTGTGCAGGGCCCCAGGGGCAGGTGTTTACGGCTCTGTGATTGGTCGAGGGGAATAATGGCATTTGACCGGATGGGTGAATTTTAACTAAAAAAAAGTCATTTTCAAATGAGTGTCCCTACTGGTTTGGGGCCTGAACAGCCATTGCATGGCTCCACTTCCTAATCTAAACAACGGAACGCGCGTTTCGCAGCACGCGACGCAGGACGTAGGAGAGTGAACACTTCCTGTGTTGTAATCTCTGTGCGGAGGAGCGAGGAGGTGAGGACCCAGTTCAGGAGCCCACAGCCCAGTGGGAGGCAGGCAGGCAGGTAGGCACCTCCCGGTGCGGGCGCACAGGGCCGTGGGCAGCAGGGCCACGCGCACCACCTGAGGGCTGGAACAGAGCAGGAGCTCTGATGTGACACAGAGCCCTTGGCCAGTGCTCAGAAGCCAGGGCTCCATCCGAGGCACCTGCTGCGTTGCCTGCATGGGCCCACTGCTCAGGGACCGTCCCTGGCAGCGCCCCTCAAGGGGCATCCCCTGCAGAGGCGCCCCCCACGCAGCCGAGGCCTCTGCGCACATGCCCCAAACGGGTGGGGGGTCCGCCAGTGGTCGGAGAAGCCGATGGCGAGAATGTCTTCACCTTGGGAGAGTTAGCTACTGATCGCCTCTACGCCCTGCCATCCCGAGTCAGCTTTAAAGGTGCCAAGTGTCTGAGACACAGGCAGGCGTGGCTGGGATCTGTGGCCTGGGCCAGTGAGCCCGTGGGATGGGCCGGGCTCGGCAGGGCCCGGCACCCTGGAGCACGAGCTCTGGGTTTGTGCGACAACTTGGACCTTGTCAGGTCCTGAGAAGCCTTTTCCATAAACGATCAACATCCTGGGGCCCACAGAACAGCATGTCTCTCCCCAGGCGCGTGGGGGACACCTGCCTACTGACAGGGCCTGGCGGTTGGCCTCCCTCTGCGTGCCCCCGACAAACACTTTGTATCTGGCGTCCGGTACAAGCAGACCTTTGACGGACGGAGAGCTGAGCTGTGCCAAGCGGCCGCAGGCTGGGCGTCATGCATGGCAGGCGGGGGCCCCAACCACCCCGGCAGCCCCACGGCGGCGCGGCCCCCTCCGCAGCAAGGACAGGCTCCCGGGGCAGTTGTTGGGCTGCGCCATGGGGCAGGGAGGGCGCAGTGGGCCCTTGGCCTGAGCCGACTGCCCTGAGGAGGACACTGAGTGTTTCAGGGAGACAGGCGGGGCGGAGCCCAGCGTGGGGCTGCAGCCCTGCCCTGTAGCAGCACGGCTCAGGCTGGGCTCCCCGCCAGGGCCTCAATGGGCAGGGCGGCATCCACCTGTGGCCTGGGCGGCCGCCTAGGCACCCAGCCCCTTGGGGAGCCAGTACCCGGGAGCTGTGCCAGCTCACCCATCTCTGCCTCCAGCGTCCCCCAAACCAACCTCAGCGCTGATCCCGGGGGGTGGGGGGGCGGGGGAAAGGCGGGCGCGGCTTGGGGCTCGGTCCTGGGGGGACGCACCTTCATCTCCTCCTCCATCTCTGACATCTTCCGCTCCAGGGCGCGCCGCTCCTGCCGAGACAAACGTGTGGGCTGAGCGGGGCATCCCCAGGCCGCTGCCTGGCGCTGGGACGGCCCCCGGGAGGCATGGGAGCGGCCCGGTCCTGCTTCATGACAGCCGCCTCTCTGCGTGCCACCCCACCCTCCGCAACAACCAGCAGCTCTGCTGGGAGTCTCAGATGGCTCCCGGTGACCAGGACCCTCGCTCAAACAGGCCCCCACTCCTTAGGAGCTGCTGTCACACTGGGGAGCAGAGGCCGAGCCGACACCTTCGCTGTGGGGCCCCCGCCCCCCCAGCAAGGTCCTCGCCTGGGCCCAGTGAGGCTCCGGGATCGGAGGAGGCACCAGGGTGCTTTGGTTCAGGCTGAGGGAGGAACATCATGAAATGCAGCCACTTTCAGAATGAGACAGGACCAGAATTAGGTGGGACCAGCCCCAGGGCGGTCGAGGCTGGGGCTCGTCCATAAATCCGAGTCTTCCCGTGACCCGAGAACGTCAGCGTCCAGCGGCAGAACCAGAAACGCCCTCAGTCAGAGCGAACTGTGCTGCTCCCGTGTCCAGCGCCCAGACCCTGGCGCTGGTGCAGGGCCCTGCTGGGAGCCCCCCACTCCCGGGGGGCGGAGCTGGAGCTGGGGTGCGTGTCTGTGCGTGGTGCAGTGTGTGTGTCCGTGCTGTGCATGCCTGTGTGCTGTACCATGTGCGTGTACGTGTGCGTGCGGGTTTGCCTGCAGGTAGTGCAACGCTGAGACATCGTCCCGGGGACCCCGACCCCAGGCTGTGCGGAAGGGACCAGCAGTGGCCACGCTGCCCAGAACGAGGCAGTGAGGACCTGCGACGGAGCTGCCTCATCCTGGGGTGGGCGCTTTCCACTGGCGCCAGTGGCAGCGCGAGAGGCTGGCGCGGGGCGGGGGGCGTGGCGCGCTTACCCGCTTCTCCGCCTCCAGCGTCAAGGACCTGTCGGGCGTCTTCTCTTGTTTCTGCCAGAGCAAAGGGGGGGCGGGTCACTGAGGCGGTCCAGCTGGGGCCCCATGGGGCCTCTCTGCCACGGACGTGGGGTTGATGCCAGGCTGGGCGCCCAGCACACAAGTGCTGGTGGGGCTCCAGGCCCCAAGTGACGACAGTCACAGTTGAGCCACTGGCACTGGATCGGCAGGGCCTGCAGCCCCAGCTCACCTTCGGCCCGTGTCCTGAGGGGGCAGCAGGGTATCTGAGCCCATGGGCTCGGCTCTGCGCCAGGCATAGAGGCCACTTCCCCTCAGAGCAGCCGCCCGCACCGGCTCTGACCACAGATGCCCACTTCTTTTACAGAAGGGGTGTTCGGACAAGCCAAGATCTTATTTGAACACAAGGGGAGCACTTTAACCACCTCTGACTATGCACCCACGGTGGGCGTGGGGACGCCCCTTCGCAGACGCCTGATGAACATGGAAATTACCGGTCTGCTCGCTGAGGCCTCTTTTCTCAAAGTTAAGGAACAGCCAGAGTTAACACTGAAGCCCGGGCCCCCCGGTTCTGCCGGTCGCAGCCGCCCGCCTGCCGCACGCGTGCAGGGTGGGGGCCGGCCCGGGGCCACCGCTGTGCCTGCCCGGCAGTCTCGCTGGCTGTCGGTTTTTCCATCTCAGCACCCCCTAGAGCGCGGTGGGCCTTTCAGGCACCAACGTCACATGTCCCTGTGGAAGTGTCTCCGTGCAAATGTGACCCCCCTGCCCTGCCCTGCCGAACACTCCATCTTTGGTCAAGAGCAGAGGCTTGCTTTGTAGCTGCTGTTCCCTGAGAGCGTCAGCAACTGCCTGGCGGAAGGCAGGCTGGGCAGGGGCCGGGCGGTGCTGGCAGCGCCCTCTGCGCCGGCCGCCTCTGCAGCTCCCCTGGGAGTGGCGGGGTGGGCTGTCAGGGGCTCCGGGAGGGGAGGGAGGGCAGGCGCCGTCGTCCAGAGCTGTGGCGGGCCTGGGGACCTCCCCGTGGGAGGGCCATGCCTGGCCGCCAGGGCCTGGCAGCCACAGGCCAGGTGGTGGCCCAGCTCTCCTGAGGGGAGATTCGGAGGCTGCTGAGCTGCCGGCCCCCCGACCCCCGGAGCCCAGCGCTGTGACCCTAGTGTTTCCGCCCTCGCTTGTGGGTCCCAGCATGGCCGTCTCCCCACTTGCCGACGCCCCTGGGACAGAGCCGTTGTTCCATTGGTCGGCTGTCAGAAGCCTGGGCCCTGCCCGCCAGGATGCGAGGTCAGTAGCCTCGCTTGGTCGGCAGTGACCCAGGGGCTGGCCAGGCCTTTGGTGGTCGCTCTGCCACAGGTGACCAGGTGTCGCAGAGTTCAACCAGGCCCGGTGGTGAGAGGAACAGCTCCCCTGCTTTTCCTGCTCTAACGTCCCTGTTCCCAGGCTGACAGGCAGTGGTGGCCTGGGAGGAGTGGGGGTGACTGGGGGACTGGATCCTCCGTTCCAGCAACACCTCTTTCCTGAGCAACAACTTAGTTCTCTAGGCCTGATTTGCGACCCAGTACCGTTTGCCAGGGTCCCATCTGTCCGGCTCTGGGAGGTGGCGTGGAGATGACCTGAGCTGACAGGTGGTATATGAGGCAGGGACACTGTCGGGCACCAGCCCCGTCACATGGTATCAATGACAAGCATTTGCACCACCAGGCTTTGCTCATGGAACATTTCGGCCAAATGCTGGTGGAGCCCGAAGTCGGTCAGCACACGGGAGGTGGCGACCCCCGCCCCTGAGGGCGCCCCTGCCCCCCAGCTCCCTGCCGCCTCACCTGGGCCATCTTCTCCAGCCTGGACTTGACGTCTGCCAGCTCCAGTTGGGCCTCCTGGAGCTTGGTCTTTAGCTTCTGGTTTTCAGTCAGGGCGTTCTCGTAGAGCTGGGGGAGGGAAGGGCAACGGGTCACCTCCGCGGGCAGTCGCCTGTGAGAGCCACCACCAGGGGTGTCTAGGGAACGACACGCATCCGGCCAACGGGTCGCTGGCTTCCCAACACATCGGCCCCAGGCAACCGTCCCTTCTGCTCCCCAGGGCCCTGGCACCACTTAAAAACGTGGGTCCCCTGCAAACCCGGAGCCCCCGGGGGACGCGCCCCTCCAGGCGCTGGGCTCTGGGCACACTTAGGTGCTAAGACGTGCACGAAGGGTCTCCTCAGTGGGCAGAGCAGCCAGGGGAGCTGGGGGAGTGGCCGTCACTTTGTCACTTCAGCAGAGTCTCTGCTTCATCAGAGCTGGGCTCGCTATCCTACCCGCGGAAGGCCGCGACCCTGGGGCAGGGGCGCGGAGCAGGACCCTACCTTCTTATAGTCCCTGCCGCTGTCCTCTTCCCCGCGGCCGGTCAGGGTGGCCAGGCGGGCCTCCCGGGCCTCCCGGCGTGCTCTTGCTGAAGCCCGGTCACTGTAGGGGTCGCTGGCCGTCGGGTTACTACCCCCGGACTCCAGCCTGCAGGAGACACGTGGGAGACGACGGAAGGTCAGCACGGCCCTGAGGGCACAGAAGGGGTGCAGAGGGCAGATGGTGTGTTCTGAGAAGCTCGGCCAGAAACACGCACACCCCTCTCCCCCGAACCCCGCGCCGCCCGCCAGCCCCTCGGGCGTCAGGGTAAAGCCTCCGGCGTGCAGAGCAGGCTGCCGCTGGCCAAGCGTGAGGCTGACTTGGCAGACGGGGGTCCGGACCCACGTGCTGACTTAAATCCTGGAGCTTTTCAGATTAATTTCAAGTCCAGTTGTCCCCCTCCAGAGCGCGCTTTTCAAAGCAAAGCTTCTTGGACCCCGACAGCTCTGGGGAAGCGACTGCGGCGCCGTCGGCGAGTCAGAGACGCGGGGACTTGGAGCTCTGAGCTGCAGGCCAGTTGGGGGGCAGGGGCCACCAGGCGTCTCGGGCACCAGCCGGGCCAGGCAGGTGCAAACTTCTCCACTCCGCTCTCTGCCGGAGACTGTGCCGGCTGCGCGGAGGGAGCTTACAGTCCTCGAGTAATTCGGCTCTCAGAACTGAGGGTGGCTTTCGTCCCAGGATCTCCAGCAGGGTCCTCGGGGGCAGGTCTCTCAGCTATGACCTGCGAATGGACCACCAGCATCCTGATCTTCAGCACTGGTCTGTGTTTTTATGGGATGTGGCTCCTTCCAAACTGAAACGTGGCACATGAAACAGCTGTGTCCCCGCACGGTGGCGGGGGGTGGTTTGAAGAGTCATGGCTGGGGGACTAACCCTCGGGCCTCTGTTCTGCGGCAGCCACGGCTGTGGCGGGGTGTGGGCAGCTGAGTATGAGGAGCCACGAGGTTCCTACGACACCAGCGGCTGCTTCTAAGTCCTACAACAGTCTTCTCTGTCCCACCTTTTGAAAATTTTTTCGACAGAAATCTCTTCATTGACCTTCCTGATTTCAAAAGCAATACATGCTCATAGAAAAGCAAGTACCAAAGCACCTAAATGACGATGTGAAAGCCATGCCGTAATCCTGCCCCAGATATAGCCACGATGAACGGTTCAGCTCGGACTCTTGCAGGATGTTAGATACACAGGTGTCAGGATGCGTCTACAAATTCAGAAAGGCACATGGTTTCCTAACTCTCCTTTCTCCCCTACACTTGTTGCTATGACGGTAGGGACCCCCCCATGTCAAGAAAAGGAGGTTAAAATCTCTTTAACAGCTGAAGTCTTCTATTGTGTGGCTGTACGGTAATTTAACCCTTTACTGATAAGCAGCCTCACTGTTTTGAATATTTTAGCTAATATAAATAATGCTGCGATGAGAAGGTGCCTCTAAATCGTAGGGCCTTTATCCGATTATTACATTAGGGTGAAATCTTAGAAGCAGACCTATTTGGTCAAGGGGTCGATACGTTTCAAATGCTGACACAGACACTGCTGTGTCACCCTGCGCAGAGACTAAGTCCTTTCCAACCCAGTAGGAGGGAGGTCTCACCGTGGGTCATTTTAGTATTTGTCAACCATTTTGCCTCTGTTTCCGAATCGCCCGCTCTTGGCCTCCCTCACCTCTCGTTACCTGGTAGAGCCACTGAACAGGCTGCAAGTGTTCCTCCACTTCACTTTGTGTCTGTTTATGGTGGGATTTACTAGCAAAGATCTTTCAATTTTCTATAAATTTGATAGTTTTTGCCTTTATAGTATCATGTTTGGGAAGAAGGTTATACATACTCTTGTCTATGACTTTTGTAGTGAAATCTTTTTCTCTTAAAAACTGTAATCCATCGGAAATGGGTTTTTTTGTTGTTGTTTTTACTGTCTTGATTTTTGGTTTGGTTTGAAGAAGTAGCTATTTTCCCAGATAGACAGTTGGTTGTCCATGTGACCCCAGTGTTTTCGAGTCACCTCGCACTCATGACGTTTGGGGCCACCTACTGTGTTCTACAGACATGCTTATTCCTGAATGAGTCCCTCGCTGTTTTAATCGCTAGAGTTTTAGAGCATATTTGAAGTCTGCAGAGAAAACGTCCTTTCGCAAATGGCCATTATGACGTAACAGAGTCCAAAGGAAAACACCATGCTCCACCAGTTCTGCAAAACTCATTTTCTGCCAGGCAGGAGGTAAACTGTTTACCGTCAGCTGGTGCCAGTGCGAGGTAAGCAGAGGGTGAATCGTGCGCGTTTGTAAGTGTTAAGACACATCAACAAAGAAGAACCAGCTCCAGCGCCAAACAAGCAGGAGACCTGCTCACCAGATGGGATCCCGACCACACGGCCCGCAACCCGTGCTGACCCCCTCCTGAGCGACTGTGGACAAGAGCTTCAAGCCCCGGGCCTGGAGCTCTGCTGTATTTCTCTGACTCTTCGGGGAGGCGGACTCCGGTCCTTCAGAGGGCAGGTGGGAAGTGACAGAGGCCCGGTCCCCTGGCTCTGACAGGGTTCCCGAGGGTCTCGGTCCTTGCAAGTCAGGCCTCTGTCACTCTAATGGATCACTGAGCACCCCCGAGGGCGGGGACTGTGCAGGGTCCTGTCCCACGCGGCCACCCTGGCCCCTCTGTCGGAATCCAGGCCACACTGGGTGCTGGCTCTTCCTGAGGCTGAGGACAGTGTCCCGGGCACGGGAAGCACAGAGTGCACTGCGCAGAGGGGCGGGAGGCAGGAGGCGGGAGGGGGACGAGTCTGAGTGGGTGTGGCGGCCGTGGAAACGGAGAGGAAGTGAGGGATACACTGACTGCGAGCTGAGCTCGCTCAGACGTGCACTCGCACACGGGTTCAGCATGCATGTGAGCCGGGCCGTTCTTACCTGGAGAGTCTTTCGTGCTAGACGCAGGAAGAGACAAAAACAAAACGAAACAAAGATTAAAGACCAGCATTAACAAGGGACGGATATTCCTGTTTCCATTTACAAATGCACCTTTCAAGTCAGACGTCTCAGCGGCGCAGTGGAGGACAGGGCGTAATTCGAGAGAAGCCACGCCGGCGGTGGCTGCCCTCTGCGCCCAGGGCTCTGCCCTGGGGACTGGGGGTGGCACCTTCTAGAACCAGGAGCAGCAGAATGTGAACCCATCAAACCTGCCCCCCAGCCCCTCACTCTCTAGAGAGGGTGGATGTGGCCCCAGTGCCTGTTCTCTGATTTCCCTTCGGGTCGCAACCCCCAGCCCAGGTGCGAGTGAACCTCAGCGAACAGCCAACCTTGGGACAGTGCCCGGCCTTCTCCCAGATCTGCAGTAACAGCAGAGGAGGGGATGGTCCCTGCTCGCCCGTGGCCCCCGGACGGCATGAAGAGCCCTGGGGTCTCAGAGGAAGGACTCCTGATGCAAACGGGGCGCAGGGTCACGGTAGGCGGACGACAGGCGGCCATGCCTGTGCCTCGCGTGTCTCGTCATGGGTGACATTTACCCTCTTACCTCTGCTTTTTTTTTAAGAACTCAGGCAAGAAAACAAAAGCCCCAGCTTGTTCGAATGCATTATTTATTTCCTCTTTTGAGGTGTTCACGAAATCCTCAAGGACAGAGAAGAAGGAAGAAAACGAAGGGCCATGAGCCAGCCAGGGGTGCTGGGGCCTCTGGCCGAAGTGCCGGTCAGTGACCTGGGGCATGCGTGCTGGCCATACGCCCCCAGGCGTCCCAAGGGAGGGCTGGGCAGGTGGCATCCTCTGGGGAGCCCTCTCTCTAAACCAGAGGAGTGGCCACCAGGGGCCTCTTGGGTGCTCGGTCCCAGAGACTCTCGCCGGGCCGTGTCTTCTCTGTGCTTCCCACCTGCACTCGGTGATGTGGCCCCGGGGCCTCCATGGGAGATGGGGGTCAGCACCGAAAGCACCTGGTGGAAGAGTGGCTCCAAGTCCCCCCACCTGAGCCAGGGGTTCTGCCGAGGGCCCGGAGAGCCCCTGCTGTCTGCGTTACCTCGGGGTGGGGGGTTTCTCTTATTTGAAGCCTTTTCCCAAAAGGGACCCTAAACTTCATCCCCTCTCAAGAATTCCTTCATGTATAAAAACGCTGCACCCGAACCCTGCCTTTACACATCTGGGTGAACTAAAAGTCGGACCGCAAGGAAACTGGGTAAGTCGTCCGGTGCCAACGATTCACGAACTGAGAATGAAATTCACACAGCAAATGCCAAGGCCCACGGAGTCCAAGAGCCCGCTGTGGGCAGTGCCCCCAGCCTGGGCTGCAGCAGCAAAGAGAAAACCTGGGAGCGAGCCCAGTGGGCTCCAACTGAGAAGCTCCTGAAAAGCGGTCCGCTCCGGGAAGACGACGTCAGCACACACACACAACACACACATGGTCAGGTGTCCTAACACGCTACTTACTGTTTCGGGAGGTCCCCTGACTTCCGTCCTTGTGTCCCACCCTGGTGCCCAGGGCAGGGTGGGTGCACAGGGAAGTGCAGCTCCAGGGTCAGCCTCTCTGGGAGGCCCGCGGTGGTCCTGGCGGGACGCAGCTCTGACTTCTGCTCTGATAGGGGCAGCACGTGACCTCAGTGGCCCCCTTCCTCCTACGGGGCGAATGAACCGCCAGCCTCTTCCCCTGCCCCCCGCCCCATTCCACTTCTTCATGGTAAAAATACCCCATTGGACGTTGCTGTGGTTCGAGTAGTGAGTTCACCAGGACCCTGGGGGCCGGAGAGGGCCCATCAGAGCCACACCGCTGCCCCGTGCCCGCCTCCTTTCCTGCGACGGAAACGCCAGCCGCCTGCCCGGCACAGGCCAAGGCCTGACGGACTCTGATGCGGCCTGTCTACTGACTGACTTGGTTATTCCTAAAACGTGGGTCCTTGCCTGAACACCTCGGTCGTTTCCTCTTCGTCAACATCCAAGGATTTGGGCTTCACTCCGGCTCTCGGTTCCGCGGTGCGGGGTCTGGCAGCTCCAGAGTGAGACACGGGTTTTCTTTCACTCACGGGGGGGAACTGTCTTAGCCATTAATCCACATATCTGACAAAGTGAGCTTATCACTTCCATTGATTCGCTCCGATGAGGATGTCATGTGGCCGACCTTTTCCAGTTAGGATGTTCTGGAAGATCTACGGGACTACTTAGGCCATCATCACACCAAGGGTGCTCAGGCCGGCTGGACAGCACGAGGTGGCTGTGCAGGCTCCGAGGCCTCCCCAGGGGAGGCTCGTATACGAATGAACGCCCAAAACTTAAAAACACAAAAATATGAGTGAGGACCCCAAAACACCGGAATTACCTTCTGGAGGGTGGGTCCTTCATGCGTAGGACAGGCGTCCCCCCTAGGTGAGTGTTCGGGGAACCCATCTGTACCGGTGCACCGGCTGGCGTTGTTGTGAGAGGCTGCCTTCAGCCCCAATGACTTTTTTGGAGACTCTTCCGGTGTGTTCGCCCATTTCACGATGGGTGATTGACGAGCGCATGCTGTGTTCAGCAGTTTTGGACCAAAAACAGCATGAGCCCCGTGCCCCTGTTCACCTGATCTTGCCCCGAGTGACTTCTTTTGTTTTCCTAGATGAAAAAAGTCCTCAAAAGGAAGCGTTTTGCCGATGTGGAAGAGACGAAACAAAAAAATGGTAGAAGCACTAGAAGGCATCAAAATCGACGAGCTCAAAACCTGTTTTAAGCCGTGGACAAACGTCTTGATGGGGCATCGCATCGAACGGAGCGCACTGAGAAGGTGGCTGAAGGTTAGACATGGAAGAGTAAACACACAGTCTTTTATAAATAAACCCCGGTTTCTTCTGGGCGCCCCTCGTGGGTGAGCGCTTCCGAGCCCCAACGAGAGAAGCCGTGGTCCCTGCCTGTGAAAGCACAGGTTCCACGGGCTTTTCCGGAAGCTGAGTTCGCCTTCCTGTGAGGGCGGCGCATGGGGAGGGAGGCCACCCCAGTGCCCATCTGACAGGTGCTTGAGCACGTGGCCAAAGAGCCCCCGGGGTGCCGGTGCCCGAGGCCGGAGGGGGCTCCGGGTAGGGCCGCAGTCTGCTGTCATTTCAGGCCGGTCAAGTCTTGTGCTGTGACCTTCCCCTGGGATGAGCTTCGTAAACATGCAGGCGTCGGAGAGGGGAGGACCTCTGCGTGGACCCTCAGTCTCCCTCACTGCTGTGGACACCCCAGCCTTCGCCCGGTGCTGGGTCGCTCAGGACCCCGGCCCCCTAGTTGCCCTGTGTGTGTCCTGGGGAGGCCTGCAGACCTTGCAGGAAGGAGCAGCGTCACCACAGCGTGAAGGGGGTGACTTCGAAGAAGGAAGCCGACTGGCGTGGCTGGTGAGCTGCTGTCCCCCCCGAACAGAAACGACCCGGAAGAGAATGTGACGCAGGGCTCAGAGCCCAGCATCTCTGACACTAGACGGCCCAGGTTTCGGGGGGCCAGGGGCTTCCATCTCCCCTCTTCTTCCTGTCGCCCCTCTGGTCAAGCGCTGCTCCCACGCCGGGTCTCCTCTCACGCCGCAGGTTACATGCGTGCCCTGTCACGAGCCTCTGCGAGGGCTGCCAGAGCGGCTTCTGTGTCTGGGAAGGACGCTGCCCTGGCCTCCAAGGAAGCCCCATGAGCAGCAGCCGCCATGATGAGAGGCTGGTGTGTCTGAGAGACAGAAGCTTCAGAGGGGCTGTTTTGACAGCTTTTACGGCCCGACTGAGGGCAGCAGACGCCGTGAGTGGAGCCGGGGGGTGAAGGCAGCCCGGACGGCAGCGTGAACGCAGAAAACAGGAAAAACAGGAACGAGCTACAGACCAGATTTCAGAAACGTTCTGCACCCAAGATGCGGGCTCTCCCTCCTTCCCTACCTCCTGAAACTCTACCACACTGACCGCCTGGCGGGACCTGTTTCCAATCAAAGAAAAGGGCGAAGGCCGCCATCGGTCAGACGGCGGCCCCGGGAAGGGGCACAGCCAGGCTGGTTTTCATCCGTGAAATGTGTGTGGCTCACAAAACGCCAGGGGCTGGCTTAGAAAAATCCCACAAAAGCTCTTAACTGGAAAGTTACCGAGAGTTCAGAAAGGCACATAATCGAAACCAAATCCCTCTGACCAAGTTTAAAATAAAACTGCGGCTCTGGAAAGCTGGGCCCGAGGGAACAGAAGGGGACCCGGTCACGTGTCCACCGCCCGGACCCCACAGAGCCGGCCCCATCCACTGCGACGGGAAAAGCCCTGCTGACTTCTCCCCACAGCGGGACCAGGCCAGGGGACGCTTCGTGTTGTGTCCCCGGTTGCCGGTCGGGCCAGGGGCAGGCTGAGCTACTCGGGGTGGCCTCAGGGAACCAGCCCCTCCCAGGGGACCACCGTGAGCAAGCCAGCGGGTGGGGCTGAGCAGGGCCGTCCGGATCTCCGGGGGCGGGCAGACCCGCTCACCCTCTGAGTCGGCTGAGAGAGAACGGCTCTGTAACGGTGGCGTGTAAGGGCGGCTCTGGTCTCGACCCGGCTTGGCGGCCTCATGCCGGAGAGGGGCCCCCTGCACGGCCCGCGTGGCCGGGGTTCTCGGGAAACAGACCGACTGGGCTCCTGCACAGTCTGGAATCACACGCGGGCGGAACAGGCACTTCCCAGGCTCACAGGAAGCTGCGGCAGCCGAGTACGGGGGCGACCAGGTTGCCTCAGGTGTTTTTCCCACCCAGAAAACATGAGTGTTTCCTTAAGGTCTCGTTTTCTACCGCTGTGCGCGCATCGCTGGAGGACTCGGCGGCTCAAGCCCCCGTCTAGCACTGCACGGTTCCAGAGTTTGGAGGTCGGCGGCCCTGCCGGCCACCCAGCTCAGCGCTGCTGGCCAGGCCTCCCCAGAGGCTGGGGCAGAGACCAGGCTCTGCGACCAGAGGCCTTGGTTCCCCTCTCCGTGCCGCTGTCGGCTGGCGCGGCGGCACCCACCCGCCTCTCCCAGTGCTGCTGGCCACCCCTTCTGTCACCAGCTAGGAAAACCTGACAGTCAACTGTGTCCAATAATAACCATGTCACATACACGGACTCTGGGGCTGAGGCCACGACACGGCTGGGGAGCCACTTCGGAAACCCCCATAACCACGAGGATTCCCCTTGAAAAAGAGGTTCCAGTTTTCCTACAGCTTCTTCAGGGTGTGGCTCTGTGCACATGCCCAAGCAGCTGCCGCTGGCGAGCACGCGGCCGGCGGCGGCACGACGCAGGGCATGGGCCAGCTGTGGGCAGGCGCGCAGGGGGTTCCCGCACTGCCAGCAGGTTCAGTGTCTGACAGCGTGGAGCCCCACCGGCTCCGTCCCGCCGCCGTCCTGATCCACCCTCGCCAATGCTGACCCACGAAATGAGGACGGAAGGGCCGAGAAATATGCTCATGTGCTCAGGCTGCGCGATGCTCCAGTGGGGGCTCAGGGCCTGTGGGACACCCTTTTGCTGTCACACATCACAAGCAACGGGCGGTGCACAGTCACTCGCACACTCTGTGTGAGTTTACTGAATCCCAAACAGGCACCTTTGGCTGTCGGTCGATGGTGCCGCTGGCACAGTGCTGGCTCCAGTGCGTACCTGTTCTGTGACCTCAGATAGCGACGTCACCTCTGTGACACGGCTGCACCTTTCTGCTTTCTGTCCCCTCAGTCCCACCTTGGAGAAGGGCTGGATTATTTGCAGGTTCTGATGGTCTGGGCTCATCCCTCCCCGTCCTCTCTGACCTGCTCTCCCCCAGGCGGCCCTCCCACCTGCCAGGTGAAGCCCAAAGCTTTGACAAGGGGCTTTCATGAGGAGTCTGGCACATTCGTGGCCCCCGGTCCCCTGCCCCGGGGGCAGCTCACTGCGCCGGGTGGCCCGGGTGCGGAGTTTGGGGCTGCAGCGCCCAGCACCCGATGCGGAACAGACAGGGCGCGAGCAGGGGCCCGCAGGGGCTGAGGCGGAACCGAAGGCGGGCGGAAGCTGCCCTGCTGCTTTGTCTCCCTTTGGTCTTCTGCCCGTAATCACTAGTCAGTCACCCACGCAGTACGAGGCTGAGAAAAAGAAGTTAAAAAAAAACAAAGCCCAACAATGCTGAGTAATATGGGAACTTCTTCAAATTTGAAGAACGGCCCCTGGTCACATGGCTCGTTATGCACTGAAAATAAAAATAAAACTGGGAACTTCAAACTCTTCACCGACCCTGAAATGACCTCCTAAATTTCTGTGTTCTTTGAGAACGGGGGCTTATCACTGTGACATGAGGCCGCCAGCCAGCCAACCAGCCAGCCCAGCGTCAGGCCCGTGCCCCTGCGCGTGACCTGGGGAGAGCTGTGCATGTCCGTCAGCTGCCGTTACCCCCCCAGTTCATTCCAGGCTCTTTCTTTCAGCTCCCAGATGAGCCCGCCACTCCCACGGCGTAATTATAAATACCAGAGTTTTCAGCCCATAATTTTCTCCCGTGCTGCAGACTAACTACTTTCTGGACCCCACCCGCAGGATGTCCCAAAGGGCCTCAAACTCAGCATCTAACAGTGAAGCCACTTCCCGCTAGGCACCCTTTGCCTCCCGTGCGGGGCTTTTACTGAGCCACCTGGACCAGAGGCTGAAGAACGATCGCTCCCTAATTTTCCTGGGGTGGAACTGAAAAGCCCGACAAGCTAGTGGTGTTAATTAGAGAGGGAAAAATGGTGAGCAGGTTGCACCCTTAATTAGTATTATTCACCCAAACGTTTCTCACTCCCTGACAGTGGACTATGAAGTGGACTCAAGGATGAATGCCAACGGGCAGTGCCTGGACGCTGCACGAGCCGGTAGGGGTGAGACTGTACAAGAGGGCGTCACCCGCCCGCGGTGCGCAGGCTCGGACCCGGAGTAGGAATGGCAGCTCTGCTCCGCCCAGTGCCCGTCAGCTGCTCTGCCGGTCCCAAAACACAGCACCCTGGTTAACTGTTCACTTTACCCCAGTGGCTGGAGTGAGGAGTACGCTAGGTCTTGGGGTCTCCAAAGGAGTAACCACCAAGATTAAGGGGAAAACGCTACGACTTGCTTTATAGATGCAGGCCGATCCCGTTACCATAAGTAGCAACCAAGTCGCCGAAAACCCAACTCATTAAAGGACGGTTCACTGTCCCCAAGACCACTGAACAGGATGAGCGCCAGCTGAGCGCTTGCGTGTGGCCCGCCTTCAGCACTTTATGTTTGGATGTGCCCCGAGTTGAAAAACATGTTCTTAAATTAGCAAACAATAATTTGAGAATATTGACCCATGATACCCTGGGCTCTTGCTTTCAGATGATTTAAAAACGCTCAACCATATAAACTGACTCGTTCCTAAGTCAACGCTTTATAAACTTGGGACTCAGTATTATGCACAGTGATTAAAATGCAAGTGCTAAAGGTGCCTAATGACCCGTGGCTCAGAGTCGGAAAATTATGTCAAAGGAAACTTTTGTACCAACACGAGGCCGGCGCCTGGTCTGCGGCCTCAGAGTGGGGGCAGAGGCGCGTCTCCAGTTCCTCACAAGGTCTGCCAGAGCCTGGGCCGCACGGAAGGAGGGGCTGCGCCCCGGAGCCGGAAATCAAGGTGCATGGCACCGGGGTTCCGGAGCTCCAGCTCCAGAGGCAGGAGAGGTGTGAGGGACGGGGTTAAGAAATGACCTCACTATGCAGCGCCGTAAGGGGTGCACACGGGCCGCGTGGGGCCGGGCCTCGGCCGGACGGACGAGGGTGGCGTTTTCCTAGTGGGGAGGGACCTTGTTTAAGCAGCATAACTTCGCGTTCAGAGAACGAAAAATATTTTTGCAAACTGGAGAAAGTAAACAGACACGCTGTCTTCCGCATGGAACTGACTTTTCATTAGAGAGGACCCTGGTTGCACAATCTCGGCACAAACATTAGCTTTTTATATTAAAAAGCGTCCTAGGTCCCCCGAGCACAGAAACACGGGGCTGCACCCGTCTCAGATGCTGCTGGGAGTCTCAGGAGAAGGTGGGCGAGACAGCTTGTTTTCCAGGGACTGCGACTTCGTGCTGTGTGCTTTCTCAAGTTGAAGTAACGCCCATTTGGTTGTAGCTCACTATCTGCTTCCTGGCGTCTCAGACAGGTGTCCACAGTCGCCCCCTGTGCAGAGCCCTCACCCTGCAGTCCCCCAACCCCTGCGGAGAACGCTTTCCTTATATGGAAGCAGGGACTCTCTGGCCCCTTTAACGACAGTGAGAGAGAATCAGAACTTTCATCCTTGGCCCCGCGTCAGCTGCTGGAAGGAATGCCGGCCCGGAGGCCACGCCTCCTTAACTCCCGCGTCTCCGGGTCACAAGCCACTCCTCGACAGCGAGCTTCCTGCTCTTACCTCTGAGACATCAGACCCCTGGCCCCGCCGCAGCTAAGTCCCCAGTGCTTCTGCCGCAGAGGACACTGAGGCCCTGTAGCCACCACCCTGTGTGCCGGGGCTGGGGCCCTGGTCCCTTCTGCCCCTGCTCTGCAGATGCAGCCTCCTCCTGCAGTGCCTGCTCTGGGTCCCCATCACGACTGACTGTGGGGCGCCCACAGTTGCCCAGGCCCTCACTGGCCCTCACCGGCCCTTGCCGGTCCCTAACCTTCACATACTGTTGATCAGAATGCCGATGCTGCTGACGGTTGCTTCCCGGCAGAGCGATGCTGGGGGCAGCAGCTCTTCTGCCTATCTCAGTATCCCCACCTGTAAACCGAGGCCGCGGCCCCCTTTCAGGGAACCAGAGGGGAGGGCTGGCACAGGCTGGGCCTCCCGGGTGCAGCATCCCTGTTTTTGTCGCATCAGACTGTCAGGGCGGCGCCTGGCCCGTCCACAGTGATGCCAGGCCACAGAACTGCATATAGCATCACACGCCTCGTTCCAGAGACCCTGGCGGAAGGGGCAGCCCTGGGACAGGGCTGCAGAGGGGTCTCGGCAGAGAAGGCTCAGCCGTGAGGGGTCCGTGAGCGCCTGCCACCTGCAGTGCGGTCTCAGGCCGCCCGCACACAAGGTCACCGTGAGCGGGCCTGTCACTGAGCCATGCGGTTTGATTCCCTGTGACCCAAACCCACAGCGTTCCTGCTGTGGTCTCCGTCTGAAGCGTCGGCGCAGTGGAGGCACGGCGCAAAGGTGGACAGCGGCTGTCAGGACTGAGACAGGCGACTGTGGAACCTGACTTCACAGGAGAAATGGGGACGGGAACTGGGTGTCACTGAGTGGACATGGCTGCACTCACCAGGCACCGTGGGTGCTTGGGGGCAGTGGCTGACATGCAAATGTTCACGGGGCCCCTGACACCAAAGCACGGTGGGTCTGCGGGACGAGGGTGGGACAAGGCCAACGCGGATAAAGGAAGGGCTCGGCTTGGAGGCCCTCGAGTGGCAGCCACCAGGAAACGGCCACAGCCGCTGGGGAGCATCTGGTGGCTCCTCAGGAAGACGACCCTGGGGCAGCCGCCTCAGCGACGGGGACACACGGAGGAACCTGCGCTTCAATTGCTCCACAGAGCACGGTTTCGGGATCTGGAAACGAACCACCCAGCTGATGCCCGAGACCACCACGCCACACCAAGCTCCACCCCAGGGCACTGACACCCGCAGCGGACACAGACCACGCAGATGCGCAGGGTCTGCGTGGCTGTCCTGCAGGTTCTCTCTGCACAGCTGCCCAAATAAGGAGCGGCGACCAGCCGCTTCCCTGCGCACAGCAGGCTTGTTCCCCAGGGAGGGGCTGCCAACCGACCGCGCAGGTGCCCACAGGAGACGCAGACCCGGAGCGGAGGCCGCGCAGGACAGACAGGGAGCAGTTGTCTGCCCGGGACGCACTGCTGGGCAGCAGCAGCAGGGGCTGCTCCGGCTCACGAGGCACGTTTCCCAGTGGCGTGGCCGAGGGGGAAGCCGGCAGCTGCCAGACTCCCAACGGCACATGCTGTCCCTGCGTGTCCCTCATGTGCACTCAGAACCGCACACACACCCAGGGACGTTTGGGGGCCTTTCCCTTAAGAAACGCAGTGCTACCCCAGGAGACCCAGGAAAGGGGATGAAACAGCCACAGTGTTAAGAAAGGCCAACGAGGTGTAGCAACAAGGACCCCAAAATCTCTCCACCAAGCAGCTGACGCCCGAGGGTGAAGGGCTCAACCGCAGGCACGGTGGCACTATGCTCCCTGGGCCACGTGCACGGGGACTGTCACCCCGCGGAGTAGCCCCAGGGCCTTGAACATTCTCTCTCTTCCTGTCCTGACTCGCTTAGCCCAGAAAAGCCCGTGCCCTCCGCCGGCGTCCACAGACCCACAGGCACCCACCCTGGCCCACGGCCGGACACACAGAGACGAGACCCACTTACTCGGAGTGTCTTGGCGGTTGGGGAGGGCGACGCAGGGGGCGAGTCCGACACAGACTTCCTGCTCCGCGGGAACTCCTTGCTCCGGGTGTACAGAGAAGACATGGCTCCTGTGCCCCAGCTGCTCAGGGCCAGGCAGAGCGACGCAGAGGAGAAGCCTCTGGGCTGTGGCGGCCCAGCCGTCGGCGTGAGGCGTGGCCCCTGGGACGTCCAGCCAGGGCGCTGGGCCGGCAGTCACGGCCGGGGCGGTGCGGAGCCTCGCCGCTGTGCCTAGTCCAAGGCCCGGTTCTCCCGAAAGCTCACTTCTCACAGAACCTGCATCTAGGTCCCTGATGACAGCAGGTTAAATCCCCAGGAAAGACGACCTTGGATCCTACTGGGGACGAGCCCGGGGCAGCCAGTGTCACTTACCCAGGGGGAAGAAACACACACACCCCCCGGAGACCACGCTGTCCTCCCTGAGCCTGACCCCGCGGGCCGGACGGGGCTGGCAAGAGCCGCGATAAACTGAGGTTAAGCAAATCGAAAGACAAAAATATTTAAGTCAGGACCCGAGATTCTGTGAGGAGGAAGCAGCTGGAGGCAGTGAGGCCCCAGCGTCCCGCCGGAGAAGTCGCTCTGACACACACGCACTCAGTCACCATCTCCCCTCCTCTTCTGCTTTCTGACGTTCCAAACTCTACTTGCTCAGCCAGGAATGCTGGAGCCCGGCCAAGGGCAAAGATCCACTTTCCACCCACGAGGCGCTGCCACTTGTCGGGGAGCCGGCGCAGCCTCCGGGAGCGCGGGGCTCAGGGCACTTGGGCAGACCCCGCCCTCGAAGCGGGTGCTTCCCTGCAGCGACGACAAGCCTCCTGAGTGACACAGCCCAGACGGACGTGCCCGGTCAGAGCGCCTCCGGCCGTCAGGTTCCATCCTGACGGCTTGTCCCCCGGCCGCCCAGGGAGTTCCACAAACCGAAACTGGGGCCTCGCTCAGGGAGTGCTCGTCTCTAAAACCCCACAAAGGGGGAGGTGGTGTGGGCGAGGGGCAGGACCCAGGACTGAGTCCCCCACAGCAAACATCAGGGTTAAAGAGAAAGGAATTTATTTGCTTGGCGTTGAGGGTTTTGGAATTTGACCTTGAAAGCATCTCCCACACTGTTGCCCCCCCACCCCCACACTTCGGGCCAAGTGCTCCCCGAGCCTAGAGTCACCCCCAGAGCACCAGTCGACCTCTCGGGTCCCCTCCCACGTGACGTTTACACCTTTCCCTCCAATTCGCCCAGCAGGCCACTCTGTCTCCATCTCTCCTTCACTCTCATGACCCTTTTGTGAAATCAAACAAGGGTATGGGATCAGCGACTGGGGGCTGGTCTGAGGGGCGCAGGTGGAAGGGGTTTATCAGGAGTCCCGACTCAGGCCGCCTGGGACTTCTGAGGACGACCATCCACCCGCCCCACTGTCTGGGCAGCTGTGCCCACTGGGGCCTCAGACACCTGAGCGTCACACCCGGTATGTGCGGCTCCACAGGCCACGCGGCGAGGGGAGCACCTTTCCTGCAGAGCTCTGCACACAGAAAGACGTCCCAACAGGGCCCTGGATGGAGGACCCCACACCTCCTGGACACGGTGCAGCCCATCTCCCCTCTCCTCCTGGCTCCTGTCGCATCCAGGCAGAGCACCCCCCCGGTCCCCACCCCGCTGCCTGCTTGCGGAAGCGGCTCTGATGGACTGAGGTCAAGGGGCCAGAAGGATCCGACATCCATCAACCGTAACCCTGCAGGCACGTGCGGGGGATACCCCAGAAGTACAGGACCACAGGTAACGTCTCCAGAAAGTGCCATCAACGCTCCCGCTTTGGTTCGCTGTCTTTCCATGGCCGACAAAAACGCTTATTGTTCCTGTGCTTACTCAGATGTTAACTGCACTTGAACGCGAAAGTGTCCCTCACCTGTGGGTGGAAACAGCACCTTGGTCACCGTCCTGTGCCCTCAGGTGGGATGCTGGCCCCAGGGCCTCCCAGGGCTACTCTGTGGGCGGGCTTCTGACCCACCACGACCAGCAGGGAGGGGCAGGAGGGCAGGAAGGGTCTTCTGGGTGAGGGTCCAGTCTACTCGTTCTCAAATTAAGGGTCAGTCACCAAGAGCCCGGAAATGGGACACCTGGGAGACAGGCCTCCAGGCTGGGCTGCACACACCACCGCTGGCTCAGGGGATGATTCTGACTCGTCTGCAAAGGTTCCCTACCCACTCTCACGTACGTAACGTCCTCGTGCTAGGAGAGCTGGAGGCCGAGAAGCTCACGCACGGGAAGGGACTACCGAGGCCCTTTAAAAAAGAGGCTCCTTCTGCAGACCTTTCCCAGGGTTGGTTTATGGGTTTAGTATTTCGCAATTAAACTTAAATTTAGCAACAGCTGAAAAAGGCAAAAAGAAGCAAGAGGCTACCTCCTTTCACGTAAAAACATGCGTGGCTGCCTGCCGCAGGCCAGGCGGGGGCATGGCAAAGTCAGTGGGCCGAGCTTCCCACGGGCTGGCTGGACATGCTCGGGGGTGCAGGCTCTCACGGCCACTGGACAGCTCTGCCAGGTGGGGACGCTGATGTCCCATGGGGCTCCAGGCAGACCCGCGGGCGAGGAGCTCGTCCGCCCAGGTGCTCACGGTGCTGGATGAGAAAGCACCTCAACCGATCAGAGGCAGGAACGGGCAGATCAGAGTTTTCTGATGAACTCAAAAGTAGCCACAAGGCCTCTGTGTCCAGGGCCTATGGCTGGTTAAAGAAGCTTTACAAAGTAGACTCACCTAAAATTTCCATTAAAACTATAAATACTCAGTAAAGAGTTGTTTTAAAAAGCTCTCTATCTCGAGACACTTGTTTTAAAAAGTGTAGAAGACAGATGCTGAATAATACCACATTTTATAAAACGTATAATAACTGTATTTTAGAGTCTGGGCATTCACGGTGTGCGCCAGACAGAGCAGGCTCCCTGGGGCGGCGACACGCCCAACGGGGGCGGCGGGAGGTGGGCAGTGCTGGTGGCAACGAGCTCCTGGAGGGGAAACCTACCACTTAAAGTCGTAAACCCGAGAGCCATCAGAGCTACGAGCAGTGGAAGCTTACAAAAATAAACT